>BLSH010374648.1:11252-35963 GCA_018402905.1 Glandirana rugosa
CCTTGTTAAGGGAGTGAGTCCTGTCCTTATGCCGAGGGAGGGCACACTCTAAAGACTACACACATTTCTAACCTGAAGACACTTTTTGTAAAGGGTGTGAGTCCTGTCCTTATGCCGAAGAGGGGTCCAATCTTTACGCACATCAGAGATCTCACACAGGGGAGAAGCCGTATTCCTGTCCTGAGTGCGGGAAATGTTTTTCACAGAAGTCCACTCTTTACACACATCAGAGATCTCACACGGGGCAAAAACTGTATTCCTGTCCTGAGTGTGGGAAATGTTTTTTGCAGATGTCCACTCTTTACACACATAAGAGATTGCACACGGGGGAGAAGCCGTATTCCTGTCCTGAGTGTGGGAAATGTTTTTCACAGAAGTCCAATCTTTACACACATCAGAAATCTCACACGGGAGGGAGCCGTATTCCTGTCCTGAGTGAGGGAATTGTTCCTCAGTGAAGTTCTGTCTTCCTGTACATCAGGGATCCCACACAACCCTCGAGGTGTATTAGTGCCTTGAGTGTGGGAAATGTCTTCTATATGAATGTTGTTGGACATCACAGGTCTCATGTGGGGAAGAAGCACACCCTGATATACACCTCAGATATACTCCATGGCTGATCTTCATCATGTAAGAAACAGTTCATAAGGAGATCAGAGATCACCAAAGACACGGATGAGGTGTTGTACCGTGTTGGCTTTTCATTGGCTGAGTAGATTTTGGGGTGTAGAGAGGTAAGTAGAGCCGTGAAATGAAGGACATCACCTTCAGAATGTCTGTCTTGTCTGTGTGACGTTTACTGATAAAGATATAGCGGGTTACAGAGCTAGAAGCTGTGAGATCCGATAAATCTTTATCAGTAAACTTTACACAGACAAGACAGACATTCTGAAGGTGATGTCCTTCATTTCAAGGCTCTACTTACCAGTGGTGACCCCAAAGCGTCTCTCTGTCTTCAGTCCATCCTTCTCCCATCCCCCAACAGGAGGGAAGGAGAACTCGCAGATAAACGAGGTGAGAACTTCTTTCCTTTGCTCCTGTGTGGGTTTGGGTGGCTTGGCAGAGTGCGGCACGAGAAGGAACACCGCTTGTCTTTATATTTCTACATATCTTGTCTGGGTAGAGGATATTGGATGGAAAATATTTATACTGTTTGATTTTGTGTAAATCATTTCTGTTTTCACTTTGAAGGGAGATATTGTGTGCGGTTTGATAAAGGGATTGGCTCAGTAGTTATCATTTCACTTACATGTTTAGTTTTTATAAAATAGATGAACAGATATGACAATCATTCATTCATCCATGTCACATGGTGGTCTTATTTTATTTCACACAGTGATTTCCTATGATCATTGGGTCCATCTAGTGGCCATAATGCGGTATTGAACTATTTTTCCTGATTGAAGTATTTTGGAACTAACATAACACCATTATGGCCACTAGTTGGCGCTGACGATTACAGGAAATCACTGTGTTTATTCAAATACAGACAGAATTTGCCATGGCTGGACCCATGCTTGTCACCCTCACCCAACATATTATATTGCATAGACCCCTTAGTTTACTATGTCGGGGAAGGTTTCATACAAATTCCTGAGATCATACTCATGCATTTATGAGCACAGTAAACATTGAAGGACATAAATTAAATAAAACCTCAGGATTAAACCAACCATTGATTTAAAACTAAAAATACCTAATTTGGCCTTTAGATGGTGCTAAGTATCATAGCAATTAGCACACTCTAGTGTCCAAATGCAACATTTTCCACTTTAAATTAATGGAAAATATTCAATCAGCAGAACAAATCACAAAATAACATTCATTGTTTCCCCATTCACACAGAAGGAATGTACATGCATTGTCACTGAGCGAATTCCTATGTAAATTATTTATGAATAGACCTCTAAATGTCAGGAGACATTTATATAAAGATTGGAAGTATAAAGCAGATAAATGAATAGACCTCCTAGCAATGTTATTACCAGGCTGCAGCTAGGGGGAGCTCTAATGTTTAGAGTGTCACCACAGCAGAGTGATCCCATCTAGCTCACATTAACCCCTTCACTGCCAGCGCTGGTTTTGCATTATTTTTGCACACATGGTAAAATGCAGATTTAGGGCCTGAAGATTGGATAAACCCCCAAACATATTTTCAGCAGAGAACCTGGAGAATAAAATGGTGGTAATTGTTAAGATGTTTCTTGTACACAAATGTCACCTTCATATCCGGGTTTATTTTCTACTTTTCCCCCATTTTCTATGGTGTCATCTTTTCTACAATACTTTGTTATAATAATGTAACACGTTGTGTATTGTATTGTACGACTCCGCCTCTACATCCCAGACAAGTCATTTTCCTGACCAATTGGATTTCTACTTTTACTATTTTGTTCATTTCTTTCTGCACTCTTGTTAAAATTAAAATTATAAGAAAAAATATATTAAATGAAATAAATTGTGTGTGTTGGTGCAATGATGAGAAACTTCAGTATCCAGAAACGGCTGGTAGGTGACATTTCCATAGACAGCCCAAGGAAGTGACAAGGAACCCCTAGAAACCTTTGGAGGAACCCTGGCTTGAGAAAGGGTGGACTAAGCAGTCATATATTATTAATATTATACAGGATTTATATGGAGCCAACAGTTTGCTTAGCACTTTACAACATGAGGGTAGACAGAACAGTTACAATACAATTCAATACAGGAGGAATCAGAGGGCCCTGCTCATTGGTGCTTACAATCTAGGAGGGAGGGTCAAGTGATACAAAAGGTAATAACTGTGGTGGGTGAGCTGATGGATAAAATAAAAGTGTAGTTGTTAGGCGGGGACAGGGTAGGCTTCTATGAGGAGAAGGGTTTTCATGGGTCGCCTAAAAGTCGATAGAGTAGGAGATTTATTAGGTTAGTGAGTTCCAGAGGATGAGAGAGGCTTGGGAGAAGTCCTGGAGGCAAGCATGGGAGGAGATGACTAGGGAAATAGAGAGCAGGAGGTTAGTGATGTAGCAGGAGGCCGAGTTGTTGACAGCTTTGTAAATTATTATTAGTATTTTGAATTTAATTAATTGGGTGAGTGGAAGCCAGCGGAGGGATTGGCAGAGAGGGGTGGCAGCCATTGGAGGGATTGGCAGAGAGGGGTGGCAGCCATTGGAGGGATTGGCAGAGAGGGGTGGCAGATGCTGAACGGTTTGTAAGGTGGATGAGTCCGGCAGCAGCATTCATGATGGACTGAAGGAGGGATGGTCTATGTAGAGGTAAACCAATGAGGAGGGGGTTGCAGTAGTCGAGGTGAGAGATGATCAGGGAGTGAACTAGAAGCTTTGTGGTGTCATTGATTAGGAAGGGGCGTATTTTGGAAATATTGCGGAGGTTGAGGCGGCAAGCTTTGGAAAGTGATTGGATGTGGGGCTGAAAATGGAGATCAGAGTCCAGGATTACACCTAGAACCCTGACATGCGGGGACAGGTTGATTGTTGTGCCATTGATCTTGACAGAGAAGTCAGGGGAAGGGACACATGGGGTGCAAATGCTATGAGCTCAGTTTTGGATAGATTGAGTTTGAGGAAGTGGTGTTACAGCTGTTTGGGATTATGGTAAAACACGCATGCGGCCACACCAATCGGAATGCATCGACCACACATGCGCGTTTTACCATAATCCTGAACAGCTGTAATAGACACGCATTATACAGATCTATAAAATCCACCCCATTACACCCGCTCAGCTTGACTCCAGACGAAGCCACGATGGCAGGTGGTGTAACATGTAGAGGCATAGCCTGGCGGTGGTATCCTGCACCCTGACGTGAGATGTTATATATCTATTTGCTTTGGATGCAGATAAACAGCATTGTGAATGAGGCCCTAAAATACCTGCACTAGCAGTTGATTGGGTCACATTCAGCAGGCGGTGGAGCCTGCTGAATGCAACTGGGGGGATCATATTTACTGTGCAGAAAGCATTGCAATCATGGCATATGTACTCACCTTCTACTGCCTTTGCAGCATGGGTGGTGGGCAGTAAAAACACAGAGCAATATGTTTACCACTCCCCCTCAAAAACAAGTGTAAGCCCAGGCTCAGATATGTGCGATGTGGGAATCAGCGCAATTACAGAGCCGGTTCCCACATCGCATCACTCCCACCAGCAGTTCACACTGCCTTCTGCGAACCACTGCTGGTGTCAGAGTAAGTAAATGACACCCCCTGTTTTGTTCACAGATCGCAGTGCGAACTGTGCACTCGCACATGAATTGGATCGCATCGGTGAGAATAACCATTCGATCCGATTCTAGTGCAGGAAAAAAAAGGTACATGTACCCTTTTTTTTGCAAATTTAGTGTAGTGTGAGTACAAGTGTATGGCTGAACTCGCACTGCTCAGAGATCGCCTGTGATCGGCACCTGCAGTGTGGGTGTGAATCACATGCCATCTCTGAGATCACACATATCTGAACCAGGGCTTTATGTGGCCTACAAAAATGATCTCACTGTCCTTTTGTGACCATTATCATGATGACCACACCATACAGGACCTGCACTAAGTAATCATCATGATGATAAGTGAGATAGGTGCTGTAGCTGTGTATCATCCATGGCTGCAGAGTGTTTGCCCCTGTAGAGGTTTAACTCTACAACACTCTGCAGCCATGGATGATACTCTTGTGTGCGGTCTTACACCTCGTGTACCTGGGTAGGGGAAACAAAAGGCACAAAAAGGGCGCACTGGTCTAGCGCATTATCCTTGATAAATGAGTTTATTTAAAACATAAAAACATACTCACAAACAGCTTTGTGCAATGGGCAAAAACAATAATGGAATAGGTTCCACCGTCAACCGTCTCCGACTGGTGGCCTGGATGGAATGGCTGACGCGTTTCAAGGCCGTAGCCTCTTCATCAGAGCCTGGCTTGCTATGTTTGAGCTTCCAATTTATATCACACTACCTGCATCACTGGTGGGGGTGGGGTCAGTTTGGGCCCGCCCACTAGCCTGTTAGGGTGTGGGCAATCGGCCATTGGTGCTACCAAGCACTTGGCCCCTCCCTCCCGATTGTCATAAAAAACTCCTCTTCCATATAAAACAACAATCGTAATGGAAATGTCAATTTGAATTAAATTGAATTAAATCTTATGCTATGCTCTTAAACCACCGGGGGGGGGGGGGAAGGGGGGAAATCAGTGTCAGTGTGTCACTGTGATCCCTCAACATGTCCTATTAGTACTATTAGTACCCCCAGAGACATATATCAGAAGAAGCGTCCGATCACTTTCAGCAGACCTACCTGGGTAGGGGAACCCTTACCAGAAAATGGACTTGTGTGCGATCTCTTCAAGTCAGTCAACACTGCCTGCTGCTGCCCGGCTAACGATAGCTAGCTGTGCAAAATGTGCCCGGCTGGCACAATCCCACACACACCTCTGGCTGGAGTAACTGAGGGTATGAGGCAGGCAGGCATCTCCTGTATGTCCCTCCTCCAGCCAAGAATGGAAACTTCAAAGATGTGGCACTGCCTAAGGGCCCCCTACAACAACAGGACCCGACCAGAGGTCTCCCCTTATCAGCGGCCCTGTATGGGACTACATGTCCCATAATCCTCTGCCTGCAAGTTTCCCGGGCCATTGGCCCTGAATGTGGCCAACAGGGCTGCTGTTAGAAATAATGGGGCCCTATACAGCCTACCTGATGGGGCCCTCAACCCTACCCCCTGTTCCTGCTCATCTGCCTACCTCCAATGTGATCCGCAAAAAAAAAAAAAATGGAAGGAGATATGTCCTCCTACGTCTAGGCGGATTGGAGGGTAGTTGGGTGTAAACAGACAGCGGAGTCCATTTACACCCGACTGCCCATAGAGCAGAGTTGGCTCGATCCATGGTTGCTCTGGTAGTCATGGACCTGTCATCCGTCCGCTCTGCTCTTATCAGTGGGGAATCAGTGGTCAGATCCCCCGCTGAGCAAAGTGAAGTCCCCCTTGTGTGATAGGGGCCTAAGGATGCATTTCACAGTCCTTTAATGATCATCATCAAATCATGTGATAATCGCACTGCGTCACTGCTGTCAATCTACTGCATGTCAGTGGGATGAAGGAGCGGAACTTGGCTCTGTTGGAATGCATGAAACTAAATGGCTCTAGGAGAACTCAAAGGGAGAAAGGGGGGGGGCTGATTTGGATGGGTGGCAATTGTGGTGTTTGACAAGTAGTGAGGGGCAATATGTCATTTACTCACCGCCTGTTCTAACCCTGAAAATCCAGACCCACAATGCCCCAGCCATGTTCATTGCACGCACTTGCAGGGTAGTGGTGGTGCACCCCGTTCATGGTGACATGCCGTTTAATTTTTGCCATTAAACAGCACTGAGTGGCTGTATCTTCTGTTTCAGGTGGGGTGGTTGGGGTAAAACTTCAGCTCAACTGACTGCTTGTACTGCCCCTCCCGGCTGTGTGAATGAGCCTCTAAGGTCTTGTATACAAGTGTGGTCTGAGATCTGGCCATTCCTCTCTAGGGGTCCACACACACTGACTGTCTGCCTGACACCCTTTCCATCCCACATTACTTTATCTCTTCCAACTGTTCAGCAGCTCACTAAATTCTCTGCATTCATTTAAGGTGGCCGTAGAATAGATGATTCCTTTCTATTTCATTCCTACTATGGCCACCTTAAATGAATGCACAGAATGTACTGAGCTGCTGAACAGTTGGAAGAGATAAAGTAATGTGGGATGGAAAAGGTGTCAGGCAGACAGTCAGTGATGGGAATGGTCAGGTCTGACACAGGAGGCTGCAGTACCGATTACATGCGAGGGGAAAGCAAACAAACAGGAGGAGGTGAAGGGGGGGGGGGGTCTCATCTTACCGGGAAGAAGTATAGCCTTGCATTACACAGAGAGAGGGGAAGTAGTTGGAGGTGAAAGGTGCTGCTGTAGCAGAAGTCAGAAAATAGCATAGCAGGCGCACCCCCTGGTCCTGCATGTACTTTACCTTAACTTTTCTGTGTGTTTCCAGTGATCCCCCTGTGTGCACTGCTGGCTGCTGAGTCTGTGTCACAGGGAGATGGATGGATTGCTGCCTTTGCCTCTGCCTGCTGCTCGGACCCATCGCTCACAGTCTTCCCTGAGCCTGCCAACCTTCTCCTTCTGCTGCCGATTCCCTCAGCACTTACTTGCTGAAGGAGACAGGCAGTGTGTGAGCCGCGTCACTCCTCCGCCAGCAGCACAGGGACTGAGAGAGCCGGGACTATAATCTTACTATCGGCAAATGCCGCCAGGGTAACTCCGCATAGGAGCCAAAATTAAATAATAGTCCCTCTAGCTACAGTCTCCTGGGGCCCTCTGGATAAACTGATGCCCCCCCCCCCAGCTCAGGGAATATGATTTCTCATCTGGGAACAACATTATGCTCACAGTATGTATACACTTGCAATGTAATACATGATGCTTGCCACTCGGCTCCAGGAGGAGAAGGGGGATGGAAATGCCCTGTGTTCTATGACAGCAGCTGAATGCAATGTGTGAGGAGGGGTCAGCAGCCGGCACCAGGCCAGCTACACAAAAAAAGGCGGCTTTAATTGGGGGGGGGGGACAGTATAAAGTTGGTGGGGCCCTGACCCCACCCTAGTGATGCCACTGGTTATCCTACGAAACTAAGTTGCATTTCAAAGTGTGCCACCGTCCTATTATATGCAAGTACAAACAAATATGGGGACAATCCCCATATACAACTAGGCGGCACACACAAGACCAATAGGATTTGTAAAAACATTAGAAACAACCCCCATCACCCCTCTCTTGTTGGAACCTTGGTAACCACAAGAAAGCACACATTATGCATATTTAAATAGAGACTAATATGGCAATGTATATAATTTTTAGAAGTTTGTATGTTAAGGTATACCTAAATAGGTACATTTTCTACTTATAGACTGCAAGATAACAGTCCAGAGGAAGCTCATTGCGAAACGCGTCGACTATCCACACTCTACTTTTATGCACACAGTCTTGGTATCATGTATCACCTCTTGGCATAATGTAGTGTGTGATTACCTTGTGGACTTTGATATCAGGGCTTCCCCTTGTCGGGGTACCCATATGATTTATGGACAATATTTTTCAATTTTTGTACACCCTTTCATTTTAAAATGTCATAATACATTTCTAATGTTTTTACAAACCCTATTGGTCTTGTGTGTGTCCATAAAGTCCGCCTAGTTGTATATGGGGATTGTCCCCATATTTGTTTGTACTTACACTGCTTATCCTACTGCACCTCTTCCTTTCTCTGTTAAAGAGAAAAATCCTAAATTTCCACATCTCCAAAATACGCCCCTCTCTAACCAATGACAACACAAAGCTTCTAATTCACTCCCTGGTCATCTCTCACCTTGACTACTGCAACTCCCTCCTCATTGGCTTACCTTTACATAGACCATCCCTCCTTCAGTCCATCATGAATGCTGCTGCCAGACTCATCCACCTTATCAACCGCTTGGTGTCTGCTACCCCTCTCTGCCAATCCCTCTACTGGCTGCCACTAAATTCAAAATACTAACAAAAACTTACAAAGCCATACACAACTCTGCCCTCAGCTACATCACTAACCTGGTCTCAAAATACCAACCAAATCATTCTCTTTGTTCCTCCCAAGGCCTCCTGCTCTCTAGCTCAATTGTTACCTCATCTCATGCTCACCTCTAAAGGCCGTACACACGGTACAATTATCGGTGGAAAAAATTCGTACGACAGCCTGTCATGCGATAATCCGACCGTTGATACGCACCATTCGACAGCAGATTTTCAATTATAGTCCAACAGAAGTTGTTTGAGAAGACTAGAAAACTTTTGTCTGCCGACAAGACGTCATCCGAGGTTGGACAAACCAAAGTTGTAGGTACAAACACGCATGCTCGGAATCCAGGAAGTGTTCAGTCGTGTAAACCTGCGTTCCTAATTCACAAATCACATTCACCTGAACTTCCTCTTTCTACGCTCGTAACACCTCATGACATTCAGCATTGTTGAAGGATAATTTGACTACCGTCAGTATGCTAGACAAAATCACGGACATCCAATTTTGGGAGAAGTTGGACGTGCGGCGTAGAACAATCGCATTGTGTGTACGAGGTTTAATACTTCTCCAGAGCCTCTCTGATCCTCCTGAACTCACTACCCCAATCTGTCTATCTTCTCCTCTGAAAACTCATCTCTTCAGAGAAGCTTATCCTGCCTCCACAGTTGTACATTTTCTCCATCCCCCACAGTTATTACCTTTTGTATCATTTGATCCTCCCTCTTAGATTGTAAGCTCTAATGAGCAGGACCCTCTGATTCCTCCTGTATTGAATTGTATTGGAACTGTACTGTCTGCCCTCACATTGTAAAGTTCAGTTGGCTCTATATAAATCCTGTATAATAATAATAATATATGATTGCTTAGTCCAGCCTTTCTCAGCCAGGGTTCCTCCAAAGGTTTCTGTGGGTTCCTTGTCATTTCCTTGGGCTGTATATGGAAATGTCACCTACCAGCCGTTCATGGATACTGAAGTTTCTCATTGTTGCACCGACACACACAATTTTTTTTGTTTAATATATTTTTTATTATAAGTTTAATTTTAACAAGAGTGCAGAAAGAAATCAAAAACATAGTAAAGTTAGAAATCCAATTGGTCAGGAAAATGGCTTGCCTGGAAAGTGGAGGTGGAGTCGTACAATACAATACACAACGTGTTACATTATTATAACAAAGTATTGTAAAAAAGATCACACTATAGAAAATGGGGGAAAGTAGAAAATAAACCCGGATATGAAGGTGACATTTGTGTACGAGGAACACCTTAACAATTACCACCATTTTATTCTCCAGGTTCTCTGCTTTCAGAAAATATATGTTTGGGGGTTTTATCCAATCTTCAGGCTCAAAATCTGCATTTTACAATATGTGCAAAAATAATGCAAAACCAGCTCTGGCAGTGAGAGGGTTAATGTGAGGTAGATGGGATCACTCTGCTGTGGTCACACTCTTAACATCAGAGCTCCCCCTAGCTGCAGCCTGGTAATAACCTTGCTAGGAGGTCTATTCATTTATCTGCTACATACTTCCCATCTTTATATAAACATCTCCTGACATTTAGGGGTCTATTCATAAATAATTTACATAGAAATTTGCTCAATAACAATGCATGTACATTCCTTCTGTGTGAATGGGGAAACAATGAATGTTATTAGGTGATTTGCTTCACTGGTTGAATATTTTCCATTGATTTAAAGTGGAAAATGTTGCATTTGGACACTAGATGGTGCTAATTGCTATGGTACTTGGCGCCATCTAAAGGCCAAATTAGGTATTTTTGATTTTAAATCAATGGTTGGTTTAATCCTGAGGTTCTATTTAATGTATGTCCTTCAATGTTTACTGTACTCATAAATTCATAAGTATGATCTCAGGTATTTGTATGAACTCCCCTGACATAGTAATCTAAGGGGTCTATGCAAAAAAATATGTTGGATGAGGGTGACTGGCATGTGTCCAGCCATGACAAATTCTGGCCGTATTTTAATAAACACAGCGATTTCCTGTAATTGTCAGCGCCAACTAGTGGCTATAATGAACTATTAGTTCCAAAATACCTTAATCAGAAAAATGAATACTGCATTATGGCCACTAGATGGTCCCAATGATCATAGGAAATCACTGTATGAAATAAAATAGGACCAACATGTGACATGGGTGAATGAATGATTGTCATATATGTCCATCTATTTATAAAAACTAAACATGTAAGTGAAGTGGTAACTATAGAGCCAATCACTTTATCAAACCACACACAATATCTCCCTTCAAAGTGAAAACAGAAATGATTTACACAAAATCAAACAGTATAAATATTTTCCAACCAATAACCTCTACCCAGACAAGATATGTAGAAATATAAAGACAAGCGGTGTTCCCTCTCGTGCCGCACTCCGCCAAGCCACCCAAACCCACACAGGAGCAAACGAAAGAAGTTCTCACCTCGTTTATCTGTGAGTTCTCCTTCCCTCCTGTTGGGGGATGGGAGAAGGATGGACTGAAGACAGAGAGACGCTTCGGGGTCACCACTGGTAAGCAGAGCCTTGAAATGAAGGAGATCACCTTCAAAATGTCTGTCTTGTCTGTGTAAAGTTTACTGATAAAGATTTATCGCATCTCACAGCTTCTAGCTCTGTAACCCGCTATATCTTTATCAGTAAACGTCACACAGACAAGACAGACATTCTGAAGGTGATGTCCTTCATTTCACGGCTCTAATTACCTCTCTACACCCCAAAATCTACTCAGCCAATGAAAAGCCAACACGGTACAACACTTCATCCATGTCTTTGGTGATCTCTGATCTCCTTATGAACTGTTTCTTGCATGATGAAGATCAGCCATGGAGTATATCTGAGGTGTATATCAGGGGGTGCTTCTTCCCCACATGAGAGCTGTGATGTCCAGCAACATTCACATAGAAGACATTTCCCACACTCAAGGCGCTAATACACCTCAAGGGTTGTGTGGATCCCTGATGTACAGGAAGATAGGACTTCAGTGAGGAACAATTCCCTCACTCAGGACAGGAAAGTGGCTTCTCCCCAGTGTGAGATCTCTGATGTGTGTAAAGATGGGACTTCCGTGAAAAACATTTCCCGCAATTAGGACAGGAATACGGCTTCTCCCCAGTGTGCAATCTCTGATGTCTGCAAAGAGTGGATTTCTGTGAAAAACATTTCCCACACTCAGGACAGGAATACAGTTTTTGCCCCATATGAGATCCCTGATGTCTGTAAAGATGGGACTTCTGTGAAAAACATTTCCCACACTCAGGACAGGAATACGGCATCTGCCCCGTGTGCAATTTCTGATGTGTGTTAAGATTGGACTTCCGTGAAAAACATTTCCCGCACTCACAACAGGAATATGGTTTCTCCCCTGTGTGAGATCTCTGATGTACGTAAAGAGCAGACCTGTCTGAAAAGCATTTACCACACTCAGGACAGGAGTATGGTTTTTCCCCTGTGTGACATCTCTGATGTGGGTAAAGAGTGAACTTCTGTGAAAAACATTTCCCGCACTCAGGACAGGAATAAAGCTTCTCCTCCGTGTGAGATCTCTGATGTTTGGAAAGACTGGACTTATCTGAAAAACATTTTACACACTCAGTACAGGAATACGGCTTAACCCCCGTGTGTAATGTCTGATGTTTGGAAAGGCTACACTTCACTGAAAAACATTTCCCGCACTCAGTACAGGAATACGGCTTCTCTCCTGTGTGAGATCTTTTATGCACATTAAGATTGGATTTAGAATGGAAAGACTTCCCGCACTCAGTACAGGAAAACCTCCTCTCTGTTGGAAGGACGGCACCGTCCCTCACAGTCTGAGGTTCCTCAGGATAAGAGGAATACGATGGTCCATCTACACTGTGTGGTGCCGGATGGACATTTGAGGTAGCCGGGTTTTCTCCAGGACTATACTGTGTGATGTCCTCATCTTCTACTTTACAGTCTGGAGACAAAGGGAGACAATCCTCTGAGGTTTTCCTCATCTCCCGTCCATCTACTAAAATAGAAATAAAAAGATTATTACTAGACATTAGCTGATTGGTTCCCCTAAACCAGGACTCCGCCCACATCAGGCAGCTTTGTCTCTGAGGATCTTACAATTCCTCCCTCAAGGTAACGAGTAAATGGCTCCTCTGGTCTCCTACCAGTTCATTTCTTTATTCATGGACCTCAGTCAGAGAGTGAGGAAACAACGAGAACTGTCTTTTATAGGAGTGACAGTGATGAGGGGATTATAGGACGAGTGTCCACCCCCTCTATCACTCATTGCCATCTTCCCAACACAAGAAGTCCTGCACTTCCTTATTTAGTCCATGATTTAGTCATGAATAACAGCGGGGCTGAGTCCCACCAGAGGTCAGAGAGTGAGGATGGGGGGAGAACAACCAAGATGAAGACTGGACTGATCCTGAAGACCACCATCATTGGGTTAATGACTCCTCCCTCATTATCACTTTCTGTTTAAGGTTCCAAAGTTTGAGGATGTTATCACATAATTATCAACATGTAAAAGTCTGTGCTCCAATCATGTACAACTTATTATATAGGATGCAAAAATTAGGACTGAACAGTAATCAGTGGAAGCTTAAATGTTTACATGAGACAAGTTGCAGAGGTCCCACCCCGCTGCCTCCCATCTCCTGAGACTGCACTCAGTGACTTGGGTCTGAGATATACAGACAAATCCCTCCACCCGACACAGCCAGCAGACAACAGAGCAAGTAACCCTGGGAGAATTGTTCTGTCAGAGATCTTGAGTATGGGGCAGAGGACTCAAAGTTCATACGCCAGGTGCCTAGGTGAGTAACCCCTATGGTGAAAATTAACATTTTGCTGCCAGCTGAACCCCAGAATCTCCATAAATGCAGTCTAGATACATAAATTGTGTCTGCAGCACAGAGAAGGAAGATTATCTGAGAGAAATACAGGAATACAGGATGGGGAACACAGCTCAGGAAAGTGACCAGGGTATTACAGGCTGATATCACCCAGTCCCCGCCCTACTCTGGACCAATCAGTGAGCAGTATGGGTGGAGGAATGTATTTAGTGTTAATGACCCACCTGTGCTGATCTCTGTAGGAGTGTCGTCCTCTATAAATGTCCCCGTTATTCCATCCTCCTCCATAGACTGCTGATCATCCCTCACACACCTCTCTTCTTCTTCTGATTTAACCTCAAATTCTATATCGATTGGATCTCCACTCTAAATGAAGAAAACGAGAGAAAATATCATCTGTAAGATATAAGCTTTATTATTGTGACATCACATAAATATCCACATATCATCTCCATAACTGCATGGTCTAGATGCTCCGTTCCACCAACCTTGTAACAGTGAGGGATGGTGTGACCTTCCTGTGTGGAATCCCGGGAATACAGAGGACGGGGACATCTCTCTGGTGGGTTCCTGGTATTAGGTGGCTCCATAATATCCTTGTGTCCTTCTGAAAACTCCTCCATCACTCCATACTCCTCATCCTCCTCTTTATACTCTTCTTTAACAACAATATTATCATCCCCGAGGTTTCCACTCTGAATATATAATAAAACATTAATTGTAACTAGAGTTGGGCTGAACACACCCTTGATTGGTTCGCACCAGAACTCCCAAACAGAGAAAAAGTTTTGACCCGAACGGCGAACCCTATTAATGTCTATGGGACCCCAGCTTGAAAAATCAAAAGTCCCCATTTTGAAGGCTGATATGCAAGTAATTGGTCATAAAAAGGGTATGGGGGCCGGGTACTGCCCTGGGGGACGTGTATCAATGCAAACTTTTTTATTATAAATATTGTTTTTTCAGGAGCAGCGATTTTAATGATGCTTAACCCTTTGCCTACCAGGCATTTATACCCCTTCCTGCTCAGGCCAATTTTTTGAATGAATGACAATTACTCAGTCATACAACACTGTACCCAGATGACATTGCTGTCCTTTTTTCACACAAATAGAGCTTTCTTTGGTGGTATTTAATCACCTCTGGGTTTTTATATTTTGCACAATAAATAAAAAAAAGACTGAAGACTTGTAAAAAAAAATGCATTTTCCTTAGTTTCTATTAGAATTTTTTTTCACACATTTTGGCCAAAATTTTTGCTGCTACATATCTTTAGTAAAAATAACCCAAATCAGTGAATATTATTTGGTCTGTGTGAAAGTTATAGAGTCTACAAGCTAGGGAGCCAATCACTGAAAATTGATCACACCTGATATACTGACGGCCGATCTCAATTCTTGAGACCCTAACAAGCCAGGAAAGTATAAATACCCCCCAAATGACCAATTTTTGGAAATTAGACATTCCAAGGTATTTAGTGAGAGGCATGGGGAGTTTTTAGAAGTTGTATTTTTTTCCCCCACAATTCTTTGCAAGATGAAGTTTTTTTTCACAAAATTGTCATCGTAACAGGATATTTCTCACACAGGGTATATGTATACTTGCAACTACACCCCAAAATTCATTCTGCTACTCGTCCTGGGTATGGCAATACCATGTGTGAGACTTTTACACAGCCTGGCCACATACAGAGGCCCAACATGCAGGGAGCACCTTCAGGTGTTCTAGGGACATAAATTACACATCTAATTTCCTGACTATCACACTTTTGAAGGCCCTAAAGCACCAGGACAATGGAAATGCCCACAAAATGACCCCATTTTGGAAAGCAAACCCCAATATAGTAGTGGCACTAATGGTACAGTAGGGGCACTGTAGCGGCACTATAGGGTTGACTGATGGCATTGTAGGGGCACTGTGATGGCACTGTAGGGGCACTTAGATGGCACTGTAGGGGCACTGAGATGGCATTGTAGGGGCACTGAGATGGCACTGTAGTGGCACTAGGGATCATGCCAACTCACGCTGCTGCGGTGTTTCTCTCTCCTCCTCACACTGATACAGCAGGTGAGGAGGAGAGAGAAACGCTGCAGCAGCGTGAGCTGAACCGGGCATGATCCTGGTTTGTTGACAAAGTGATTTTTCCATCATTGGACAGAGCGATCATGTGGTAAAGGGCCACTGTGATTGGCCCTTTACCCCGATCCATGATGCACTGGGTCTCAAGGACCCAGCGATCACAGACACTTCCAGGTGCAGGCCCCAAGGAGCGTGCGAGAACCGGGAGCCCTCCCAGAACTAGACGGCTAGTTCAGCTATAGTGCAGTCAGCAAGTGGTTAAAATGAAAAATGACTTTAAATATAGTGCCTGGGGGTCCCCTTAGTCTACCTGTAAAGTAGCGCATCTGTATCATGTATAGAACCTGCTGCAGCAAAACTGACATTTCTAAAGAAAAAAAAAGATGAAATGACATTTAAATTGCTGGCAATACAATACCATTGCCGGCAACAGAAAAATGTAAAAAAAAAAAAACTTCATGTCAGTTTTCCCCAATCCATAACAGGCCCTTCTGGTCTGGTATGGATTTTAACCACTTAACCCCCGGAGCCCTTTTTTACATTTGTTGTTTACAAGTTAAAATCATTTTTTTTGCTAGAAAATTGCTTTGAACCCCCAAACATTATATATATATTTTTTTTCAAACACCCTAGAAAGTAAAATGGTGATTGTTGCAATGCTTTTTGTCACACAGTATTTGCATATCCGTCTTTCAAGTGCGATTTTTTTTTTTTTGAAAAATTCACTTTTTGAGTTAAAAAATAAGACAACAGTAAAGTTTTTTTCCCAATCTTTTTGTATATTGTAAAAGAGGATGTTACACCGGGTAAATAGATACCATACATATTACGGTAGAAAATTGCAACTAACTCCGGTACTTAAAAATCTCCATAGGCGATGGTTTAAAAAATGTTAACGGTTAACAGGTTAGGGGTGCAGAGGTCTTTTGCTAGAATTATTGCTCACACTCTGGCGATCGCGGCGATACCTCACATGTGTGGTTTGAACACTGTTTTCATATGCGGGCGCGACTTACGTATGCGTTTTCTTCGCTGCGCGAGCTCGCGGGGATGGTGGGGCTTTAAAAAATATATTTATTTATTTTATTTTTTTTAACACTGTTCCTTTAAAAAAAAAAATCTGATCACTTTTATTGCTATCACAAAGAATGTAAATGTGATAGTAATATGTGGTGACAGGTACTCTCTATGGAGGGATGGGGGGTCTAAAAGACCCCCCATCCCTGCTTTACACTTCACAGTATTCAGATCGCCAAAAAGATTGATTCTGAATACTGTAATTTTTTTAAAAAAGGCACCTTTTGCTGCCGAGTAAACCGGAAGTGCCGTTGTAACGTTGCTTCCGGAAATGTACGAAGGAGTCCCGATCAAAGCCAACTTCCACAGGGACTCCAGTCAGCGGCCAGACATGTCCGATCGGAGCTCCAGTCTCCCGGTGGGACGGGAGGCTGGAGTAGAATGGCGAACGGTGTCGGGAGGGGGGATGTCCCCCCTGCTGCCTGAGATAACAACCGAGTGGCCCCAAGCCAGATCGGCCTTTATCACTGGATAGCCTGTCGCCTGCTCTAAAAAAACGGTACTGGGGTATAGCCTGCAGCTGCAGACTATACCCCGAAACATTCACTTAAAGTAGCCGCCATTTATAAACAGCGATTCGCGTTAAGTGGTTAAAGGGAACCCCATGTAAATGAAAAAAAAAAACAGCATGGGGTCCCCCCAAAATCTATACCAGACCCTTATCTGAGCATGCAGCCTAGCAGGTCAGGAATGGGGAGGGACGAGCAAGCACCACCACCCCTCCTGAACCATACTAGGTCACATGCCCTCAACATGGGGGTGCCCAGCATGCACCGGTCAATGACATCACAAGGGGGCGGGGCCACAAGCTGCCATCTCTGGGTGGCTCCACCCTTTACCTTTATAAGAACTGTCAAAATGGCAAGCCAGGCATTTGGCGGTTTGCCTTAACTGACTGTGGAGCATTTTTTTGGTGTGGGGCTGGCGGCACGGCGGGCGTCATGATTGATACATTGGGGGGATATTGTTTTTTTTTTAGTAAAGGAATTGTCAAAACTTGCCTCTGTGTTTCTATTTCTTTTTGACATGTTTTTGTGAATGGATAAAGGTACTATGTACCCCATACTCATTTGCATTGGTGGGGGCAGGATCTGGGGTCCCCCTTGTTAATGAGGAGGTCCACCACCCGCTGCCCCTTTAAAAATTAAAAGTCGGCAGCTACACTGCTGACTTTTAACATTAGGACACTAACCTGTGCCGGAGTCCAGCGATGTCGGCACCACCGCCGAACTGCAGATCGGTTGGTCGAGTGCTGCCACCGCCATTGAAAGTAAAAGGAACCTAGAAGTGTTCCCTACTGTGCATGCGGGAGACGCTGCTGCGCTCTCTCATTAGCCTGCCGGCAGAGGAGGGAGCAGGGCTGCTGACGTCAGCGGCCACGGCCCGGACTCCCGGATGTGGGGAAAAGGACCCCTGTAAAATACAGGTATCCTCTCCCTGCTGAAAGATACCAAATGTGACACCCGAGGGGGGGAGGAATCTGACCAGCGGAAGTTCCACTCTTGGGGAGAACGTTAAAGGGGTCTTCCAGATTCCAATAAGCCCCTGCCCTCAGATCCCCATAAACACCGCCCAGGGTTGTCAAGAAGAGACACTTGGGGGACAAGGTGCTTTGGGGCGGGGGGCTATCACTGGGAACAGCAGATCTCAGAGTTGTCCCCTGACGCAACGGGGATCCAAGTTATTTACATAGGCAGATCCCCTTTCTGCCTCTTCTCACCATAATCATGGGTGGCCAGCAGACATTGAGTTCACAGGCGCATGCCGCCCACAGTTTAACATGCACAACCGACATACGGGTACGACAGTTTACGCAGAAGAGCCAACCTGCCGCAGTATATATACTGTTGCTGGTCAGCAAGTGGTTAATTGTAACAAACATGCTGTGTATAAATTATAACTACCAATAATTGTCAATCATCTACCTGATGATGGTGAGGGACGGTGTGACCTTCCTGTGTGGAATCCCGGGAATACAGAGGACGGGGACATCTCTCTGGTGGGTTTCTGTAGCTGAATGACTCCACCATGGTGTCCTGGTACAGAGCTTTGTGTTCTTTTAGAAACTCTGACTCCTCCATCACCCCATCCTCATCATCCTCCTCTTTTATCTCTTCTTTAACTTCAACCTTAGAATCTCTCAGGTTTCCACTCTGAATATAGAATAAAAATGACATCAATGGTAACAATGCAGATAATGTACAGATCCTAATGATACTATCAGTGATTGTTCCTCATCTACCTGATGATGGTGAGGGATGGAGTGACCTTCCTGTGTGGAATCCTGGGAATACAGAGGATGGGGACATCTCTCTGGTGGGTTCCTGGTATTAGGTGGCTCCTTAATATCCTTGCATCCTTTTGAAAACTCCTCCATCACTCCATACTCCTCATCCTCCTCTTTATACTCTTCTTTAACATCAATATTATCATCCCTGAGGTTTCCACTCTGAATAATAAAACATTAATTGTAATAAACATGATTGTTTACGAATGATCACAAGGGATTGATCTTCATCTACCTGATGATGGTGAGGGATGGTGTGACCTTCCTGTGTGGAATCCCGGGAATACAGAGGACGGGGGCATCTCTCTGGTGGGTTCCCATTACTGGATCCATCTGTAGGAAACACAACCCTGACTGAATACATTGTTTCTATGTGTTTATCAGATGATGGGGGATCTAAGTGGACCCTCTGTACTGCTCTCTCCTTTACAATAAAGTCTCCTCTTACCCGGTGATGTGAGGGGCGGCTGATTGTCCATCATGACGTCCTTGTAGAGATCCTTGTGTCCTTCTAAATACTCCCCCTCCTCCATGGAGAAATAGACAGTGACATCCTGACACCTTATAGGAACCTGACACACACAATGATACAGTCACCATCCAGACACATCCCTTGTCTGTTACTGGATAATGTCCCAGAATTCCCAGCACCGCTCACCTCTCCTCCATGATCTCTCTGGTGACTTCTAGAATCTTCTTTGTATTTCTCTATTCTATCAGGGAGGGAGGTGGAGGCAATGTGATGGTCATGTGATCTCCAGACTTCACAGGAGGAAAACTCTACATCTGAACACAAATAGTAAAATCAAATGATATTCCCAGAATCCTCCTCACCTCACCATTCAGGTGTCCATTTTATTAAAGCCCCACTTCAGACTGAGGCATAATTTACCCACACAGAACCCCCACACTATGCAGGTTAAACACTTGTAGCAGGCATTCTGGTGTCATTACATACAACACAGGACCAACAGTCCCACTTTCCCAAAGAGGATACCAAGGGTTCACCCACATTCTAAGTGCATCAGAAAAAAGGTCCTATGGAGGGATATTGGGAGGAGGAGCTGTAAGGTCATTGTGATGTCATAGAATATATAGGCTCTAAATGGAGGGACATATGGATGGGGAGATTTGAGGTGCCCTCTATATGAGGCTCTCATGCAATCCAAATCATTGTTCCTGGGTGATTCCTACCTCTGCTAAACTGAAGAGTGAAATGTGAGCCTTACCATACAGAAATCAGTCAGGAATGTGTGAAAGTAATCTCTCATGTGATCAGGTGATGTGCGGAGGAACGGAGTGTAAATAGCAGAAATTTTCTCCAGAGCTCCTAATGGTGGGGATGGATTTCTCTGCATGCTGGTGCCAAGTTTCCACCCCCCAGGGTCACTGCAGGTGTGGAGAAAAGCTGTGTAAGAGGATATGGAGGAGAGAGGAGGAGGAGATCCAGGAATCAGGATAAAGGTCAGGACAAGCAACAGACGAGCGCATCCAAGAGATGAAGCCGGGGTCACTACACAGAAAATCAATCCAAGGAAACAACAGGACGAGGAATAGCAAGAAGGAGCTCAGAGACAAATGAGAATATTGCTCAGCCAATGGGAGATTATCTCAGCATGACTTACATAATGAAGGAGATGAGGGGGAGGGGAGGAAGTCACTTAAGGTGACCATAGATACATGGAAATTCAGCTGGGTCAGCAGGGATCGGTCACATTTCCATCCATGTGTGGTCACTGCCGGATAAAAGTCACTCCATCAGCGGTTGCAGCCAATAGCTTCATCACTGATCTGTGTATTCTGAGAGCGGAGGAGCGCCCCCCATTGTCAGAATACAATAGTGCAGCGGGGAGAATTCCCCCACCCCCTCCAATGTGTGGATGGGGGAATCACTTCAGTTTTTTTCAATCAGCCCTCTGGCTGAACAATAAAACTGAACCATGTATGGGCAGCATTGGAAGCAAAATATATTAATCATCAACTGATCCCAATGAAGGGGTTAATCTACATATTACCTCCTCTGACACCAGATCCTGCGTTGTCTTTCTACATTCCTTCCGAAGTTCCGAATGGAATGTCCTGTCTGTATCTGACATCACTTCCTGTCTGTATGTGACATCACTTCCTGTCTGTATCTGACATCACTTCCTGTCTGTATTCCATAGAGTCTTCCTTACTGGATAGAAGTGAGATCAACACCTTGTGGAGCTCAGAGGAACTGCAGCTCAAGAAACGTCTCATTGTGTGACCACGGCAAGTATGGAAATGAAGACACTGCAAGTTGTTTGAGGAGTCATGTTGAATTGTATAACAGGAACAGCAAACACAGAACAGGAAACAGGAAGTACAAGCAATGCAATATTACCATAGAGTATATTACAATAGAGTCATTGTATTTGTATAAGAACTCCATAATATCTCCCTTTTTTTACATTCAATCCAAAAATGTGTAAACAGCCTAAAAACAGATTGTGAACAGTCTTAAACATAACATACTGTGTTACTCATAGATACACTACAGATTCAGTCTATTTGGTGGTCTTGGAACTCGAACGCTGCTCAAGGCCACAGTGGTTTTGCCTGGGGAATGCTGTTCAGCTCCAGAAGATGTTGAAGAGCTGATCTCTTTCCTGGCTGGTGTGCTTGGTACAGAAGAGCTTACTGGTATATGTGGCTTCATTATGTCATCCTCATGGTATCCTTCAGATATGACCATAGTATTGTCTCTGTCTTACTTACGTGGTCCAGTAGAGGGCATTGTAGGACAAGGGGCATTGAGTGCCTCAGGAGGATCATGTGCAGGATGCTCATAGGCTTGTGCTGTGACTTGTTCTGCCACTCACAGGGCCACTTGAATGCAGCGATAGAGATCACCTTCCACATCCACAAGCTATGAGTGAGGAGCAACTCTCTGAACAGAGGTGCCCAGTCTCCAGTGATCAGTCCTGTCACCAGGCAGCAGCTTGATATGGATTGACTCTCCAATGCTTAGCTAAGGTAAGTCTTTGGCAGACAAATCAAATGTCAGTTTGTAGATCAGTTTCCTACGTCAGAGGTTCTCCAGTACACCTGTAACCACACAAGGTTCAAGCAATTTGTTTACCACATGTAATGAAGGCATCAGTCTTCTTAACATCAAGCACTATGTGGGTGTCAGTAAAATGACCAGTTTTCTGTGTTTGTGGCCGTGTGCGCACCAATGGCGCCTGTTTAACTGGACAGCACCCTGCATCGGATGCTGTTCGTTCTACAGCATTCCTCTGACCTGTTTAACCTGTCTGTGTCTATTCTGAAAGACTTCCTGTTCCTGTGACCCCGGCTTCCCCTCTGGATCTGCTATCTGCCTGTCTCGACCTTGGACTGTTTGCGACTACTCTTCTGTCTGTGCCCTTTGTACTTCAGCTGCCCGCACGTTAGTGACCCAGCCTGTACCCGACTACCGTTTGCCTGATCCCTTTGTACTTTGCTGCCAGCCAGTTGCCGACCCGGACCGCATCACTACCCTTCAGCCTACACAAACTTCTGTGGACCCCTACCAGCTAAAGAGACTAGTCCAGCCCTCATGCTCCCCTGTGCTCCCGAGCTCCTAGTCTGCACTACCAGGGTCTCGCGAACCAGGGGTTGCCCCCGCATAAGTCAGACTCCACCGCCAGTTATGTTACAGTGGGACTACTTTCCATGCCTTTGGTTGGGGTGTTCCTCCAATGTAGAATGGATTTCCATGGGTCATTACCCTTCTTGCAAAGATCCTTTACAATATTTACAGCTGATTCTGCTTTGCTATTAGCCTGTGGATGCTGCGGGGATGAGGTAAGATGTTCAAATCCCCAAGAGAACCGTCTGAATTGGTCACATATAAACTGAGGTCCATTATCCGAGATTACTCTGTCTGGCAGGCATAATGTGCAAACTGTACTTCCCAACACTTGATTGTAGCTTCAGCAGACAGACCAGGAAGGTGCTCAATATTTCAAAAATCACAACGGTGATCCACAATCAGTAGAAAATTTTGCCCAGCATAATTCAATAAATCCATGCTTACAATTTGCCAAGGCTGGATGGGCAGCACATGTGACATTATGGGTTCTTTCTGTTGTTCCTGTGCATATTCATTGCATGCTGAGCAATGGCTAACAAAGTCTCTAATCTCATTTTGCATGTTGGGCCAATATAATGTATCTCGTGGCTGCTTCTCCACCAATGTGACTGGCATGAATGCCAACATCTCCAATCTTAGTGATTTAGGAACAATGACTCTTGACCCCTTGCAAAGTCTGCCATCCTGAATGCCGATTTCATCTCTGAAAGTCCAATATTCTCTCACAAGTAATGGCACTTCCATCTGAACCTGGACAACCATTCAGAACAACAGATTTAAGTGTTTGCAAACTCTCGCCAATTTCTGTGTGCTGTTTTATCTGAAACAAATGCTGGTCTGTGATGTCTGAATGATTGATCTGTGGCAGGACATCCAGGTTCTGTTGAACATTGTAGACTGTGTGTCCCATATTCCTCATTGTTCTGTTTTCATTAACTTTTTATTTCATGAACTCTTTATTTGAACTGGTTATACTTCTTTAAATACAGAGTCACCTTTGAACAGGTTCTCTGTTCTTACTTGTCTACACATATTTGAACTGCACTTGCTGTTCACAATATTCATGGTTTGCGCACTATTGCACTTTAATTTACCTACATTTTAATTTAAAGAGTACTATATTGTATCTTTAATAAGTAGCTATACTCATATTTACTTTGAAATAAGTAAGACATTTACTCGTTACATTGAGGGGGGAATTGTAAGATCCTCAGAGACAAAGCTGCCTGATGTGGGCGGAGCCCTGGTTTAGGGGAACCAATCAGCTCATGTCTAGTAATAATCTTTTTATTTCTATTTTAGTAGATGGACGGGAGATGAGGAAAACCTCAGAGGATCGTCTCACTTTGTCTCCAGACTGTAAAGTAGAAGATGAGGACATCACACAGTATAGTCCAGGAGAAAACCCGGCTACCTCAAATGTCCATCCGGCACCACACAGTGTAGATGGACCATCGTATTCCTCTTATCCTGAGGAACCTCAGACTGTGAGGGACGGTGCCGTCCTTCCAACAGATAAGAGGTTTTCCTGTACTGAGTGCGGGAAGTGTTTCCGTTTTAAATCTGATCTTAATGTGCATAAAAGAACTCACACAGGGAAGAAGCCACATTCCTGTCCTGAGTGCGGAAATGTTTTTCAGAGAAGTCCAGCCTTTATAGACATCAGAGATCTCACACAGGGGAGAAGCTGTATTCCTGTCCTGAGTGTGGGAAATGTTTTTCACGTAAGTCCGATCTTTCCACACATCAGAGATATCACACGGAGGAGAAGCCGTATTCCTGTCCTGAGTGCGGAAAATGTTTCCGTCTTAATTCCAGTCTTAATGTGCATAAAAGAACTCACGCGGGGAAGAAGCCACATTCCTGTCCTGAGTGCGGAAATGTTTTTCAGAGAAGTCCAGCCTTTATAGACATCAGAGATCTCACACAGGGCAGAAGCTGTATTCCTAACCTGAGTGTGGGAAATGTTTTTCAGACAAGTCCAGTTTTTCCAGACATCAGAGATCTCACACGGGGGAGAAGCTGTATTCCTGTCCTGAGTGTGGGAAATGTTTTTCACGTAAGTCCGATCTTTCCACACATCAGAGATATCACACGGAGGAGAAGCCGTATTCCTGTCCTGAGTGCGGAAAATGTTTCCGTCTTAATTCCAGTCTTAATGTGCATAAAAGAACTCACGCGGGGAAGAAGCCACATTCCTGTCCTGAGTGCGGAAATGTTTTTCAGAGAAGTCCAGCCTTTATAGACATCAGAGAT
>BLSH010374664.1:13801-25563 GCA_018402905.1 Glandirana rugosa
GGCTTGGGGTAACTTTAGATACCCCTGTGTCTGAAAATCCGTGTTTTTACCGACATTTTATCAGGACCTTCCAGGATCTCCAGACGTTTTCCTTCCTTTACCCCCATTCCCACCCTGTTCACTGGATGTTTCTTTATCCCTGTCCCTTTATTGAAATTTATAATTTTTTTTTTTTTTTTGTATTTTTTTTGTTTTTACCTCTAGTAGAAGTTTTACCCAGACTTTTCATAATTAAGCTTATTTATACTTTTTTGACATAGTTTGAAGATGATTTTAGAACATTTCTATGGCCTCTACCGTTAATTAATACTTTTCAGACCCATTTTGAAGATGATCTCCATTTTTGTTTTTTTTATGTTTTTTTTTTTTTTTTAATATTTAAAGTTATTTCCCTGTCCCTATTTCTTTGTAGGTCACTTGTCCCACCCTTACCCCCATTTCCTTCCTTTTGCAGACCTCTAGGACCTTCCAGGACTATTTTACAGCCATTTTTGTGCCTAAAAGTCTGTGTCCCCATAGATTTCAATGGGGTTCGGGGTCCGGGACAAAGTTCGGGTTCTGTCCGGACCCGAACCCGGAATTTGTCCCGAAGTTCGGCCGAACCAGCAGAACCCGGACTTCTAGAAGTTCGCTCATCTCTATACTGCACTCATCACCTCTTTCTAGCTCTATGCCCACATGATAACAAAACCAGGATGCTCAAGCATGTCCCCTCATATAAATCATATTCCCATATTACTTCCCTTTCTCTTCTGCTTCTCCTAGCCTCTGGAGATATTTCCCCAAACCCTGGGCCTCTCTCATTTAACCACACACATCACCACCACCCCATACCCTCTGGCAGTAGTCGCAATCTACACAATTTAATCTCCATCCCTCTTCTTCCCAAAACCACCCTCCCCTTACGCTGTGCCCTCTGGAACGCCCGCTCTGTCTGCAACAAGCTCACTGCCGTTCACGACCTATTTCTCACTAATTCCTTTCATCTACTTGCTATCACCGAAACCTGGCTCCACGAATGCGATTCTCTTTCTCCTGCCTCCCTCTCCCATGGTGGCCTTCTCTGGACTCACTCCCCTAGGCCTAATGGACGCAAGGGAGGTGGAGTGGGATTCCTCTTATCGCCACAGAGCACCTTTCAGGTTCTTCACTCTCCTCCCTCTCTGTCACTCTCATCATTTGAAGCCCACTGTATACGTCTATTCTCTCCAACCTCCCTAAGAATTGCTGTGATCTACCGGCCTCCTGGACCGCTGTCAACTTTCCTTGATGAATTTTCTGCCTACCCTACTTTCTATATTCTGAAATTCCCACAATCCTTCTTGGGGACTTCAACATCCCAGTTAACATGAACACTACTGCTACTTCTAAATTTCTTAGTCTAACTTCCTCATTTGACCTGAAGCAATGGGTACAGGCTCCTACTCACACTGATTGATGGGAACACCCTCAACCTTGTCTTCACCTATCTATGCACTCCATGCAACTTCTCCAACAATCCTTTTCCCCTCTCTGACCACCACCTTATAAGATTTGTCTCTCTCCCTCTCTTGCACCACCTTCCCCTCCAATCGCCTAACCGTTACCCGTAGAAACCTTCGCCAACTCAACACTTCTCTCCTCTATTCTGCTACTGACCACCTCTATGAAAAAAATCTCACCTCTGTTCTGCCCCAACCTAGCCACTGCCATCTACAATAAATCCCTGTCCTCCACCCTGGACAAGCTTGCTCCCCTCACCACACACAAAATCAGGCCTCGACCCCTGCAACCCTGGCAAACAAACCAGGAACCTCAAAAATCGCCCTTGAGCGTCTTTGGCACAAGACTAAGTCCCTCAAAGACTTCAACCAATACAAATCTGCCCTCCATAAATACAATTCTCACCTCCACACTGCCAAGCAGACCTATTTTACCACTCGTATTAACACCTTCTCATCCAGTCCCCATCAACTCTTCTCTACCTTCAGCTCCCTACTTCGACCTCCACTGCTTCCGCCCACTAACTCACTCACTGCCCAGGAGGTTGCTAACCACTTCAAAAGCAAGATTAACACAATTCGTGACGAAATCTCCACTCTACAGGCATCCTCCCCAGTTGACACCCCATGTCAACAAGCACAATCGACACTATCCTTATTCAAACCTGCTACTCTAAATGAGGTTGCTAAACTCCTTTCTAACGCCCACCTAACCACCTGTCCACTGGACCCTATTCCCTCTCAAATACTACGGTCACCCTCTGACTCTATCCTACACTCTCTAACTCACATCTTCAATCTCTCCCTCTCTTCTGGCATCTTCCCCAATGCTCTAAAACATGCATTGGTCACCCCCATACTCAAAAAGCCATCCCTGGACCCTACCAATCTAAACAATCTGCGCCCTATCTCCTTGCTCCCCTTTTCTTCCAAACTCCTAGAACGCCTAGTCTACAACCAACTGAGTGACCGCCTTGTTAAGAATAACCTTCTGGACCCCCTTCAATCTGGATTTCGCCCTCAACACTCCACAGAAACTGCCCTTCTTAAACTCACAAATGACCTACTAACTGCAAAAACGAATGGACACTTCTCTATACTCCTACTCCTGGATCTTTCGGCTGTCTTTGATACTGTCGACCACCCCCTCTTCCTCAAAAAACATTACTCCCTCGGTCTTCGTGACTGTGCTCTTCAGTGGCTCTCATCCTACCTATCCCATCGCACTTTCAGCGTAACCTACAATTCTACCTCCTCCTCTCCTCTTCCCTTCTCTGTTGGGGTCCCCCAAGGTTCTGTTCTTGGACCCCTCTTATTTTCAATATACACCTCTTCCCTGGGTCGGCTGATAGCCTCCCGCGACTTTCAATATCATTTCTACGCTGAGGATACCCAAATCTACCTCTCCACCCCCCAACTCACCCCATCAGTCTCCTCACGTATCACTAGCTTATTAACAGACATATCTGCCTGGATGTCACACCACTTTCTTAAACTCAACTTGTCCAAAACTGAACTCATAATATTTCCTCCCCCACGTTCCATTTCCCCCGACTTCTCTGTCAAGAGCAATGGCACAACCATCCACCCATCTCCACATGTCAGGGTGCTTGGTGTTATCCTGGACTCTGAACTCTCCTTTTGGCCCCACATCCAATCACTTTCTAAGGCTTGCTGCCTCAATCTCCACAACATCTTTAAAATATGTCCCTTCCTAACCAATGAAACCACAAAGCTTGTGGTTTTGAGATTCACTCCCTGGTCATCTCTCGTCTCGACTACTGCAACTCCCTCCTCACTGGTCTACCTTTAAATAGACTAGCCTCTCTCCAGTCCATCATGAATGCCGCTGCCAGACTCATCCACCTTACAAACCATTCAACGTCTGCCACCCCCCTCTGCCAATCCCTCCATTGGCTGCCACTCGCCCAACGAATTAAATTCAAAATACTAACAATCAGCTACAAAGCCATCCACAACTCTGCTCCCAGCTACATCACCAACCTTGTCTCAAAATACCAACCTAACCGTCCTCTTCGCTCCTCCCAAGACCTCCTGCTCTCCAGCTCCCTCATAACCTCCTCTCATAGTCGCCTCCAAGACTTCTCCCGAGCCTCTCCCAACCTCTGGAACTCCCTACCCCAATTGGTCAGAATGTCCCCAAATCTATCCACCTTCAAGCGATCCCTGAAAACTTTTCTCTTCAGGGAAGCCTATCCTGCCACCACCTAACAACTACACTCCTTATTTTCTCAATCTGCTCATCCCCCGCAGTTTACTGCCCTTTCGTATCATTCAACCCTACCTCTTAGATTGTAATCTCTAACGAGTAGGGCCCTCTGATTACTCCTGTATTGAATTGTATTGTAATTGTACTGTCTGCCCTAATATTGTAAAGCGCTGCGCAAACTGTCGGCGCTATATAAATCCTGTATAATAATAAATCCTGTATAATAATAATCAGTGGATATTTAAATTTCTGATCGCTGTATAAATGTCATTGGTCCCAAAAAAGTGTAAAAAATATCACTTTCCTGATTAAAATCTCAAATCGCCGCCATTACTAGTAAAAAAAAAATTGTAAAAATACCAGAAATTAATTCTCATGGTTTGTAAACGTGGCAACTTTTGCGCAAACCAATCAATAAACGCCAATTGCAATTTTCTTTACCAAAAATATGAGGAAGAATATAAATTGGCCAAAACCGATGAATAAATTAGTTTTTTAATATTTTATTTTTGGATATGTATTTTAGCAAAAATTAAGAAATATTGTTTTTTTTTGCAAAATTTTCGATCTTTTTTTGTTTATAGCGGTGATCAGAAATGACATAGAGGTGATCAAATACCACCAAAAGAAAGTTCTATTTGTGGTTAAAAAAAAGGATGCAAATTTTGTTTGGGTACAACGTCGCACGACCGAGCAATAGTCAGTTAAATTGACACAGTGCCGAATCGCAAAAAGTGCTCTGGCCCTAACGTGGGAATCCTTCCGGGGCTGAAGTGGTTAAAGCAGGGTTAGGTTATAAAAAAAATCCCAAGCTTTGAACATCTCATGGAGCACTGTTCAATCCATCATCTGAAAATGGAAAGAGCATTGCACAACTGCAAACCTACCAAGACATGTCCGACCACCTAACCACCCATGGGCCGTGCAAGGACAGCATTAATCAGAGAAGCAGCCTAGAGGCCCATGGTAATTCTGGAGGAGCTGTAGGGTCTACAGCTCAGGTGGGAGAATCTGTTCAAAGGAAAACTGTTAGTCATGCACTCCACAAATCTGGCCTTTATGGAAGCATGGCAAGGAGAAAGCCATTGGTGAAAGAAAGCAATAAGAAGTCCTGCTTGCAGTTTGCGAGAAGCCATGTGGGAGACACAGCAAACATGTGGAAGAAGGTGCTCTGGTCATATGAGACCAAAATTGATCTTTTTGGCCTAAAAGCGCTATGTGTGGCGGAAAACTAACGCTGCACACCACCCTGAACACACCATCCCCACCATGAACAAACATGGTGGTGACAGCATCATGCTATGGGGATGCTTTTCTTCAGCAGGGACAGGGAAAGCTGGTCAGAGTTGACGGGAAGATGGATGGAGCCAAATACAGGGCAATCTTAGAAGAAAACCTGTTAGAGTCTGCAAAAGACTTGAGACTGGGGCAGAGGTTCACCTTTCCAGCAGGAAAACGACCCTAAACATACAGCCAGAGCTGCAATAGAATGGTTCATATCAAAGCATATTCATTTTGAAGAATGGCCCAGTCAAAGTCCAGACCTAAATCCAATTGAGAATCTGACACAAGACTTAAGATCCAATCTGGCAGAGCTTGAGCTATTTTGCAAAGAATGGGCAAAAATTTCACTCTCTAGATGTGCAAAGCTGGTAGAGACACCCCCAAAAAGACTTGCAGCTGTAATTACAGCGAAAGGTGGTTCTACAAAGTTTTCGACTCAGGGGGACTGAATACAAATGCCACAATTTTCACATATTTATTTGTAAAACATTTTGAAAACCAGTTATCATTTTTCTTCCACTTTACAATTATGTGCCACTTTGTGTTGGTCTAAAACATAAAATCCCCAAAAAATACATTTACATTTTTGGTTGTAACATAACAAAATGTGGAAAATTTCAAGGGGTATGAATACCTTTTCAAGGCACTGTATATATAGTTTTATATATACCTATGCACAGTATATTTATATGTAGCACCCTGTAATGTGCTAGAAAGTGTAAAAAGTTTTTTTTCTTAGTGTAGGTAAATTTGGCCTGGCTGAGAGCCAGCATGGGCTGAATCTAGGTCAGGGTGAGTGATTCAGGGAGGCTGAATGACTCATCAGGCAGAACCTCTGGTACCTCCTCCTACTTGCTGGAACTTTAGAGACGCTTCCAGAAGAATGGAAAAGAGGTTAGAAGGGGTTGCCTGGAGTATGGAGGAGGGCACCAGCCAATCCCCAAATGGGCAGGCAGGGGGTAGGCCCCTATTAAATGCTCAAGGTCATGCCAGCAAGGGAGTGTGACGTTTGGGTGCAGGATAGAGATGGAGTGCTGAGGAAGGTGTCGGTGGCCCTTGAGGGTAGCCCCCTAGTCTGGGGAGTTGACCTCAGGCCTGGGGCTCAGGGGCTGGAGGGATCCTTTCAAGACACACAAAGAAGGGCTGTCCAGAGGCATGGGGGCAAGAGTGAAGACAGCAGGAGCCAGGAAATCTCCAAGGAGAAGCCAGAAGATTATTAGGGAAAAGACAGGAGGGTGGCTGGTGAGTGTGCCAGTCTAGGAGGACTGTGGGAAGTAGCCAGGAGAGCTAGTGAAGAGGCAGCTGCAGCCACGCGGACTGACAGTGCTTGTAGAGGCGGTGTTGGGATCAATAGCAACTGGAATGTATCTGAACACTAGATTTTTTCTTTACAAATTTTAGTGTGCCTGACTGTGCAGGGTGGGGGATCCCTATTCACCAGCGGCTCCTACCGGAGATGCGCTACATTTGGGGGCTCATCCGGGATATCCTCCACAACAACCTGCACAGCTGTTGCTGCTAGCAACTTGAGTTTTATTGTGCCAGAAAGCTGCACCTTGTTCCAAGACCACTGCGGGGGTTAAAAAAGGGGACACAGACTTATGCGCCCTGCTTATTTGTGACTGTTTGCTATAATCAAATGCCCTTGCCCGTAGTAACCAGTGGGAGCCGGAACTGTTGCTGCTCTACACATCCAGCTGCTCCAACCGCGGCTGGGATGGACACTTGCGTTAAAAATTTCTCATGTGATCAACCACCCATGGAGTGATGGATTGAACGGATGGAATCCTGAACAGGCGGATGCCCTTGAGCTTTTTTAAGGCTTCTATATTTTATCAGTCTGGTGAGTGTATACCCTTAGGGGGAAAGTGACTAACAAGGTGCGGACTCTGGTGTTTGATGCACACTTTACGGATAATGACAGGGATCTTCACGTACTGACTGTCCATCTCATCACCAGCATCACGCTTTATTTCTCTTATGGGACTTTATGAGCTTCAGCTACACTCACACTTTGTGTGGTAGTGAGCGCTTCTTTGAATACAAATGTCTAGAGACTGTGTCTAAGGATTGTTTTGTTCATGTGTATATACAGTATCTCACAAAGGTGAGTACACCCCTCACAGACTAAGGACTTGGATTACTGGAACCAGGTCCTGTGGTCTGATAAGAACAAGATAAACCTGGTTCAGATGGTGTCAAGCATGTGTGGCGTCAACCAGGTGAGGAGTACAAAGACAAGTGTGTCTTGCCTACAGCCACGCATGGTGGTGGGAGTGTCATGGTCTGGGGCTGCATGAGTGCTGCTGGCAATGGGGAGCTACGATTCATTGAGGGAACCATGAATGCCAACATGTTCTGTGACATACTGAAGCAGAGCATGATCCCCTCCCTTCAGAGACTGGGCCACAGAGCAGTATTCCAACATGATAACGACCCAAAACATGGCTCCAAAATGACCACTGCTTTGCTAAAGAAGCTAAGGGTAAAGATGATGGACTGGCCAAGCATGTCTCCAGGCCTAAACCCTATTGAGCATCTGTGGGGCATCCTTAAATGGAAGGTGGAGGAGCGCAAGGTCTCTAACATCCACCAGCTCTGTGACATCATTATGGAGGAGTGGAAGAGGACTCCAGTGGCAACCTGTGAAGCTCTGGTGAACTCCATGGCCAAAAGGCTAAGGCAGTGCTGGAAAATAATGGTGGCCACACAAAATATTGACACTTTTGGACATTTTCACTTAGGGTTGTACTCACTTTTGTTGCCAGCGGTTTAGGCATTAATGGCTGTCTGTTGAGTTATTTTGAGGGGGCAGCAAATTTACACTGTTATACAAGCTGTACACTCACTACTTTACATTGTAGCAAAGTGTATTTTCTTCAGTGTTGTCACATGAAAAGATAGAATAAAATATTTACAAAAATGTGAGGGGATTACTCACTTTTGTGAGAAACTGTAGATAGTGTAAATAATTGAATTGTTCCTGAAGAAGTTTGTTCCAGTCAAGTGGGCATCCCATAATCATCCTATCCCCTTCCAAGTGAGCCTGTGCAAATTTGGTGTGCCTGGCTGTGCAGGGTGGAGAATCCCTATTCACCAGGTGCTCCTGCCGGAGATGCGCTACATTTGGGGACTTCTGGGATATCGTCCACAGGAGCCTGCACAGCTGTTGCTGCTAGCAACCGGAGTTTTACAGAGCCAAAATACTGCACTTTGTTAGAGGAGAGTCACTGTTACAAATATTCATTCACTATTGTCACACAACTGGGTAGGCTCAGAGTGCAATGCTCTGTGGCACGAGCCCATCCTTTTTTGAACCATATTAGAGCCTCTGGCTCTAATCACGTGCTTAAAAAAAAACACCCCTCAATTGGAATCCATGCCTCCGGCGTCATGTAGATGAGTGGTCCGGGCGTGTAGATGGGGGGGGCGGTGCAAGTGCGCCCCTAATGGATGGGCCACCACTGGCTACAAGAAATCCCCTGTGCTTGCCTGTATGACAAACTGTCTAGAGCGATGAAATGAAGGTAAACTCATCTGGTTTTTCAAGTGGCCTGGTTGTGCATGGCTGTGGAACTTTCTCTGATACTGGGTTTCAGATGCAACCACTAGGAAGCCTGGCCCAGTGCAACTTGGGTGGGTTTGAGCTGCTTGAGAATGCATTTGGAAAGTGTGGGAAGATTTTAACTGCCATTCAATTTTGAAGCGAGTGAAGCTACTGTGGGGACTTTCTCCTTACATTGCTATAGACCAATCTGCCACCCAGCATAATGAGAGTCAACTGGACAACTGTAAACTTCACAGAAGAGCTATTGTTGTTGAAAATAATTTGAACTTTAAAAAAAATAGTAGACTGTATTCCATTACCAGATTTGAATTCTTTTACAGGTCACCTGAATATAATGCCTGCTTAATGCTGCGATTCTGCCTGGGATTTAAAATAGTGGCACGTGTGATGCCTGTCACTTCCAATGGCACCCCGATTGTGGCACGTTTTTGCCATGATTCGTGGGATGACCCGCGATTCTGTTTGCGTGATTCTACCACGATTTTTGTCCGATGAATCACGGCAAAATCGTACAGCGATCGGGGTGCCATCGGAAGTGACGGGGATCCCACGGGCGCACTGCATTTTGTCGCTATTTCGAACTGTGGGCAGAATTGTGGTGATTCCGCTTGCATTTCGGAATGCCAAGATGTGAACGGAGCCTAAAGGAAACTATAGTGGATTTTGGTCTATTGTATTTCAATTTCTTTTATATCAATATTTTTTTCATTTGTATGAAATCTTCCTCCAGGTGTGAGCTAACAAGTTGCAATCCTGATGCCTCACCAATAGGTTATTAAGAGACTGAAGGACCAGTAGACTAGTAAAATGCAAGGTCAGCTTATCAAGCATGGGGGGACTCCCTCTTCCTGTAAAAACCACTGACTAATAATGCTTCAAAAATATATGTGTGTAGTCAGGTGTGCTTTCCTCTCCTCTGTAGGTGGTGCTGTGCTGCTTATCGCTGTACAGAGGGAATGGAGAATGAGAGGAACTTTGTTCCTCTGAAGACTCTGCAGGTGTCACCAGGGGAGCAGTGGTCTGATTGGATGCTGCAACATGACCTCTGTGGCTATCTTTGTTGGGGCAGTGCTAATAAATATTACTTACCAGCTACAGTTGGATCACATTTCTGAAATTGGATAGATAAGGGACAGGATCCTTGTTGGCTAGGGACAGAGCATCTGGTCCTAGAGAAAGGTTCCTGAGGAGGAGGGACAGAATACGGACATCTTCACTTCGCTGGCTATCTCTGGATTTTAGAGCTGGTGATAAGGATCAGCCATTGGTCTGCTCAGTGCAGGTTATACCGCACCCTGCAAAACAGCCACCCCTCTTCCACCAGAAGCTGTTCTGGTAATGTAAACCTCATCAAGGTGGCTCTATACGCACTGGAAATATTCCACTGTGCCATTAACATGGCTGAAAGTTGTTGTACCTCCTGAGGTCTTTGTCAGTGAGATGCTGTTACCAGTTTGCTTGAGACTGTTAAGCAAATACCTTGCCACTGTTTTCCACCTGTTATTTATTACTTCCACTAAACCAAATAATAACTGTGCCATTCTACTTGGTCTTGGTGTGCCTTTTTTTCACCTTGGGTACCAACCAATTATCCCAGTCACACATGTGCAAATAAAAAAGTTAGATTACATGCTTTCCTCATCCCTGTGGTCCACTTTGCATTGTGTGACATCCCTATCCTTCTTGCGAGATTGCTGGAGAGTGATAAGTACCTTAGATATTGCAAGAAGACACCCCATTCCAGTGCAGGAACATCTTCTTGAAAGATTTTGGCTGCTCTGCATTCCCCAGGATCTTGCTAAGAGGAATGTGACATCAGCCTTGTCTAGGTAAAATAAGTACATAATCTGCCTTTTTTTCTTTACAGGTCCATTTTTAAAATACTGTTAGGCAGTGCCAGAAGTGTAACTAGAACCTTCAGGGCACCAGTGCAAGAAACCATGAAGGGCCTCCAGGCCCCCGACTGGGGCCCTTCCCACTGAACCCGGGACCCCTGCTCCCATTGTGCGACCTTTTATTACGGTTCTGCAGGGAGCCACCTTCCTGCTGTCTTGGGTTCTCCCCACGGTGGGGAAACGCCAGAGCCCACTCTCAAGTGTGACCTTTGCGACCCTGGTAGTCGCCAATGGTGTCAGCAGTTTTTTTTTATTTATTTTTTTACCATTTTACTTCCTTTATTTTTTTTACAATTTCTTTTTGTTTATTTTTTATATATTTGTATGTCCCCCATTGGGGGGCTTTGGTGATATATCTCACTTTTAAAACAGAGAAAGGGACTGAGGACAAATTCATCAACCCCTTTCTCTGCAGCCTCAGAGCTTCCTGTTCATTCATAAAATGAGGCATAGTAAACACAGTTTACTATGGCTTAGCTATGAATGAAAAAAAAAAACAGAGTAAGTGATCGGTACCAATCACTGACTCTATTCATTAAGACAAGGCTCCATCCTGACAGATCCCCTGCAGCAGCCAGCGGGAGGTGGAAGGGGGACATCTGGCAGTGCTGCGGGGGGGGGGGGCAGAAGAGAGCCACAGGAGCCTGGGGCAGCTGGACAGCGATAGGGAGGTGGCAGGAGAAGCATTTGGAAGAACCATTTCCCTTCTGTAGCTGCTGACTGTATACGGGAGGGAGAGGAGGAGAAGCGGGCATTCAGCAGCTACAGGGAGGCTGCGCGGACCCCCATGGGGCTGGGTCTTGATGGCTTTCCCTGCAGCCCCTGCATTTTATAGGGGAAGGGGCTGAAACTAATAAACGGACTTCAATTTACTGCAACGCTCACTTTAAGTCATGTTGAGGAATCAGGAACCATTTCACGCGAAAATAATAACACAGATGGATTAATGCTTTAATATATTTTATTTTGAAAAAAGGAAAGGAAAACATCAGATCAGACTGTCATATATTGCACAAAAGAAATGGCCAACCACCCCCTGAAAATAATAAGTAGGGAAAGGGAAAGATAAAGAAATAACTTCAAGAATTATCAATATAGAATAAATGTAAACCAGGCAAATAATCAAAGTCGGGGAAGGGGATATTTTACGTCCCCGACGTCCCTTTCGGTAGTTCTGGGTCGGGGTACCCCCAGGCGCGTCGGAGGGACATCGACGACTTACGGGCGAAGAGGAGGAGAGGGAGGGCATATGTCAGTCGTCGATGTCTTCCCTTTACCAAGAAGGTTTACGAAGAGGACGGTGG
>BLSH010374717.1:7703-25334 GCA_018402905.1 Glandirana rugosa
GCACAATCGACACTATCCTTATTCAAACCTGCTACTATAAACAAGGTCGCTAAACTCCTTTCTAACGCCCACCTAACCACCTGTCCACTGGACCCTATTCTCTCTCAAATACTACTCTCACCCTCTGACTCTATCCTGCACTCTCTAACTCACATCTTCAATCTCTCCCTCTCTTCTGGCATCTTCCCCAATGCTCTAAAACATGCATTGGTCACCCCCATACTCAAAAAGCCATCCCTGGACCCTACTGATCTAAACAATCTGCGCCCTATCTCCTTGCTCCCCTTTTAGTCCAAGCTCCTTGAACGCCTAGTCTACAACCAACTGAGTGACCACCTTGTTAAGAATAACCTTCTGGACCCCCTTCAATCTGGATTTCGTCCTCAACACTCCACAGAAACTGCCCTTCTTTAACTCACAAATGACCTACTAACCGCAAAAACCAATGGACACTATTCTGTACTCCTACTCCTGGACCTTTCGGCTGCCTTTGATACTGTCAACCACCCCCTCTTCCTAAAAAAACTTTATTCCCTCGGTCTCCGTGACTGTGCACTTCAGTGGCTCTCGTCCTACCTATCCCATCGCACCTTCAGCGTAACATACAATTCTACCTCCTCCTCTCCTCTTCCCTTCCCAAGGTTCTGTTCTTGGACCCCTCTTATTTTCAATATACACCTCTTCCCTGGGTCGGCCTCCCACGACTATATCATTATCAATATCATTTCTACGCTGACGATACCCAAATCTACCTCTCCACCCCCCCAACTCACCCCATCAGTGTCCTCACCTATCACTAGCTTATTAACAAACATATCTGCCTGGATGTCACACCACTTTCTTAAACTCAACTTGTCCAAAACTGAACTCATAATATTTCCTCCCCCACGTGCCATTTCCCCGGACTTCTCTGTCAAGAGCAATGGCACAACCATCCACCCATGCCCACATGTCAGGGTGTTTGGTGTTATCCTGGACTCTGAACTCTCCTTTTGGCCCCACATCCAATCACTTTCTAAGGCTTGCCGTGACAATTTTGTACAAAAAAAAAAAATGTCAATTTTCCCAAAACTTGTGATAAAATATTCCATGGACTCAACATGCCTCTCAGGAAATAGCTTAAGATGTATGAAAAAGGACAGTGCACCCTGCGCTTAGGATATTTGGAAAAAAAAGGGGGTAAAAATAAAAGTAATAAAATAATAAAAGGCTGCTGCCTTCCCTAGGAAACCTCAGAGTGAGGCAGCCAATAAGCTGTGTACAAAAGTGGGAATATGGCGCTGCCTAAGGCCTCATGCACACAGGCGTATCTAAAAAAATAAACAAAACGTCGGGTCCGACGTCAAGGAAAAAAAGTCGAAGTTTTTTGGCGTTATGCATTGGCGTTTTTGAGCGTTAGTGAGCGTCGGCGTCAATAGGCGTTTTTTTAAAAAACTCATCCCTCTGCTATTTTTCCTAAACCTAAAAACGTCGGCGTCAAAAAACGCCAGAAAACGCCGGTACAATATTAGGTGGCGTCTGTTGGCATTTGTAGGCGTTTTGTGGGGTCGGCGTCAAAAAACGTCAAAACGTTACAGCCTCAGAACGCGATAGCCATGGGTTCTACTTTCTGCTCACTAACGCCGACGCCACCTACAGCTCAAAAATGCCGACGTTTTTATGGGGCCATTGACTAACATGGAGAGCTGCAAAAAACGCCAGAAAACGCCGGCGTCAAAAAACGTCCGTGTGTACGAGGCCTAATAGTGATCTATGTAAAATAGATATTATAATGTATACAAGTGTGCAAAAAAACGCAATAAAGTGTATGGTGTACAAAAAACAGAGAATTGGCATGAGTTTCATTTTTATCTACTGCTAAGTAGAGATCTTTTTATGTGTTTGTAAGCACAATAAAGTATTTTTTTACGGTACTTCACTATGAGTTCCCATTCTCTCATTCCAATTTATGAATACCGGAGTTCTCTGGATTTGAGTCTATCTGTATAGCGGAGGTGCAACCCTTAAAGGAACATCCATGCCAGTGACAGCCTACATGCGGTTTACCCCTGCAGGGGTGGCATTCTCTGGTAAGTGGGGACACTGGAGGGGAGCACGAGTGGACCTCACATATCTGCATAATATGTCCTTATACCGCACAGAGCACTTTTGATGGATTCTACTACATTATAAGGGAGTCTTCTGGGACCATCTTATATTTAATTTTCTCATAGATCTAACTGCCATTGGAACGCTCTGGATCTTCAATCACTGTTTGACAACTAATACCTCTATAAACAATATTGTGTTTTTTCACCTGCCTATATCAGGTTTTTTTGCTTTTAAAGGATAACACATATACAGTATCTCACAAAAGTGAGTACACCCCTCACATTTTTGTAAATATTTTATTATATCTCTTCATGTGACAACACTGAAGAAATGACACTTTGCTACAATGTAAAGCAGTGAGTGTACAGCTTGTATAACAGTGTAAATTTGCTGTCCCCTCAAAATAACTCAACACACAGCCATTAATGTCTAAACCGCTGGCAACAAAAGTGAGTGCACCCCTAAGTGAAAATGTCCAAATTGGGCCCAAAGTGTCAATATTTTGTGTGGCCACCATTATTTTCCAGCACTGCCTTAACCCACTTGGGCATGGAGTTCACCAGAGCTTCACAGGTTGCCACTGGAGTCCTCCTTCACTCCTCCATGATGACATAACAGAGCTGGTGGATGTTAGAGACCTTGGGCTCCTCCACCTTCTGTTTGAGGATGCCCCACAGATGCTCAATAGGGTTTAGGTCTGGAGACATGCTTGGCCAGTCCATCACCTTTACCCTCAGCTTCTATAGGAAGGCAGTGATCATCTTGGAGGTGTGTTTGGGGTCATTATCATGCTGGAATACTGCCCTGCGGCCCAGTCTCCAAAGGGAGGGGATCATGCTCTGCTTCAGTATGTCACAGTACATGTTGATATTCATGGTTCCCTCAATAAACTGTATCTCCCCAGTGCCAGCAGCACTCTTGCAGCCCCAGACCTTGACACTCTCACCACCATGCTTGACTGTAGGCAAGGCACACTTGTCTTTGTACTCCTCACCTGGTTGCCGCCACACACCTTCTGAACCAAATAAGTTTATCTTGGTCTCATCAGACCACAGGCCATGATTCCAGTAATCCATGTCCTTAGTCTGCTTGTCTTCAGCAAACTGTTTGTGGGCTTTCTTGTGCATCATCTTTAGAAGAGGCTTCCTTCTGGGACGACAGCAATGCAGACCAATTTGATGCAGTGTGCGGCGTATGGTTTGAGCACTGACAGGCTGGCCTCCCACACCTTCAACCTCTGCCACAATGCTGGCAGCACTCATACATCTATTTCCCACAAACAACCTCTGGATATGACGCTGAGCACGTGTACTCAACTTCTTTGGTTGACCATGGTTAGGCCTGTTCTGAGTGGAATCTGTTCTGTTAAACCGCTGTATGGTCTTGGCCACCATGCTGCAGCTCAGTTTCAGGGTCTTGCCAATCTTCTTATCGCCTAGGCCATCTTTATTTAGAGCAGCAATTCTTTTTTTCAGATCTTCAGAGAGTTCTTTGCCATGAGGTGCCATGTTGAACTTCCAGTGACCAGTATGAGAGAGTGAGAGCGATAACACCAACTTTAACACACCTGCTCCCCATTTACACCAAAACCTTGTAACACTAACGAGTTACATGACACCGGGGAGGGAAAATGGCTAATTGGGCCCAATTTGGACATTTTTACTTAAGGGTATACTCACTTTTTTTGCCAGCGGTTTACGTGTTGAGTTATTCTGAGGGAACAGAAAATTGACACTGTTATACAAGCTGTACAAGTGTAGCGCTTACCCCTGTAGGACCAGCTGAAGTTGAAGATATAATTTACTACTCTTACAGGACAACCCTTTAAACAAACCCGACCCCTCTGGCACACCGAATTCCACTATGGAGTGATACTGTAACAATTAACACTGAGTCTAAGATGCAATTACTCAAATCGGTGTTTACTGTACAAACTGCAAAAATCAGTGTAATAACATCTGCAATGAAGTTCAACATTCAACAATTAAAGGAGTTGGCACAAATATGCATAATTGTAGCTATCTCAGTGAAACATGTGATCCAATGTGAGGTCACCACCTTCCCTGCCAATGGGGGACTCCCTGAGAAAAGGGTTAGATTGTCTCCCAATGTCAGGAATGTGCTTTAAAGAAGCCCATTTAAACACGACAACATACCCCAAGTTTAAAGCAATAGTCTCTCGGTCCCTAGCAGAGCTTTGCACTTAGTCTTTAGTTGGTGCACTTATGAGTCTTCTTTTAAGAGGGGCCCTAAAAGCATGTAATGTGGATCAACTCTTTTGTAATCCAGAGGCAGAGATGAATAGAACAGATAACATAGGATCCGTCAATGTGAAGTAATATCGGGGCTCCTTTAGCACTCTGCCCTCAGATGTATTCAGGTTAACCCACAGTTATAACAGTCACTGACTTAGTCAGATTTTTCCTCGGCTCACCCTTCCTGGGCTCTTCTAGGCTGCAACCGCGCTGATACTGCTACAACTGACACTCCAGCCCAATCGGCCTCTGTGGGATCTGCTTCTTCAGCAACTCTTCAGGCTTTAATCGCGACGATCACACCACGATCGATGCGTGGGTGTGTCGATCTCCTGGCAGTCTGTGAGATACTCACTCACACACAGTCCCCTGGAGCCTTCTCCTTCCCTCCACACACGAGGCTGCCCTCCCATAATCGCTCCAAAAATGAACGTTACACTTGCGGATCTGTAGAACTCCCTCTTAGTTCTCTAGGCTTCAGTGGATCCCAATTTAGCAACAAAAGAATGTACTCACAAACATGTAGAACTCTCTCACAGTGCTTTGGGCTTGGGTGGATCCTAGCTTGAAAATGAACAAAGTACACTCACGGGTCCATGGAACTCTCTCACAGTCCCCTTTCTGAAGCAGATCCTGGGCAGGAGCACCGCAACACTTTACATCTTCTGGACAGGCATGGGTCTCCTGGCAGCCGGGACCCCTGGATAGGCCTAAGGACTCAGGCCTAGCAGACACGAGGCTTTTGTAACGCAGGCCTCTCCCAGCGAACTGGGAGAGTGACTGGGGCCTACCCCAGCGGAGCTGGGCTGGACTCTCCCTTCCCCAGATGGGCTGGGCTGGACTCTGAACCCCGATCACATGACTTCCTCCCAATATATGGTCTCCTCCCACCTACCCACAATGCACTTGCACTGAGTGGATTGGCTGGGAAAAGAATGTGATCACTCCAGAATGTTCTGGAATATTATGACTTATCACACCCATATCTTAGGCAGCAGTGCCACCTACTGACACGGTGGAGAAGTACCTTGAAGGAAGTCTAGTGGTCTAAAATACAAAGCACAGCAAGACCAATAGTGTCCTGCAAATATATTTTGCCTAATAGCCTAACAAATTTAGCACCCCACTACACTCTCACTACTTTACATTGTAGTAAAGTGTCATTTCTTCAGTGTTGTCACATGAAAAGATAGAATAAAATATTTATAAAAATGTGAGGGTGTACTCACTTTTGTGAGATACTGTATGTTTTTTTCTTTCTTGAATGGACATTGATGTATTTAATTTTTTAATTTTACTTTTACAACAATTGTTCACCTACCAATACATGGGGCTTATATTCACTGTAGTTTTGCACAGGTTTAATATCATGTTTTTTTACACATTCGATCAATTAATTATGGTTTGATTATTATATATGATGATATTTAATTTTTTCATTTTTATTTTTATAACAATTTTTCACTTATCAATACATGGGGTTTATTTTCATCGCAATTTTGTACAGGTTTTATATCATGGATTTTAGACACCCGATCAATTCATTACGGTCTGATTATTTTCATATATAAGTGTTTTTTGTGCACCATACACTTTATTGTGTTTTTTGCACGCTTGTATACATTATAATATCTATTTCACATAGAGCACTATTAGGCAGTGCCATAATACCTCTTTTGTACACAGCTTGGGATGTATACTTTCCAAAAGGGGTCATTTGGGGTGTTTTGAACTGTCCATTTTATGCCCAACATCACCCACTCTTCTAACCACTTTCACGGTGATACCTCATATGCATGGTGCAATTGCTGTTTACATACGACATGAGACCAACGCTTGCGTTCACCTTTGCGCACATGCACAGGGGGACAGGGGGTGCATTTTTTTTTAATCATTCATTTTGCTTTTTATTTTATTTTTACACTGTACCTTTCATTTTTTTATATCAGTTTTATTGTTATCACAGGGAATTAAAATATATCCCCTATGATAGCAATATGTAGTGACAGGTACTATTTTTTGAAAAAATTGGGGTCTATTAGACTCTAGATCTCTCCTCAGCCCTTAAAGCATATGACCACACCAAGATCAGTGTGATAAGATGCTTTCTCAATTTCCAAATGGCGCTGTTTATATCCGGTGAAAATGAAGTCATGAAATGCTCGTAGCTTCCGGTTTCTTAGGCCATAGAGATGATTGAAGTCATTCTAGTCTTTGTTCAGCTCTATGGTCAGCTGGCGGAACCACCAGCTGAATTCTCAGGGTCCCCAGTGGGACAGGAGTGCCCATGAAAACCATGAAAGATGGTGAGGGGGATGTTTCCTCCCACTGCTTGTAAAAGCAGTCTAGCGGCTAATTAGCCGCTAGGATTGCTTTTACATGAAAGCTGACCGCCGGCTGAAAAGAACGATACCAAGATGATACCTATACCTGCAGGCATCATTCCAGTATAATGGGATAACCTAGCAGTATATATCAGACCTCCCTACAGCGGGACACAAACACAGGCATCAGCCACCTTTAAGCCGCAGCTTTCGTTACCGCACCTCACTGTCACTCACCAGTGACAGTTGACAGTTACTCAGTAGCCACTAGCCTGAGTAGGCGCACATACTGCCTGTTGATGCCGGCGCTGCCTTTAGACTTGTGTAACTCGGTATCTGGCACATTAACCAGTCAAGGAACTCACTGTGGCCATACTTTTGACTTCCACTTGTTGAATTCCATCAGAATCTAAATATATTTATTTATGCCCTCTTAACCACTGTCCAGCGCTCCACTTACTATACAATTTACATTGGGCATTGATAGACCTGGATGTTCCCCACCCAACAGTCCCAACTACAGTATACTCAATAAGTGAATGAGCGGATGTGATTGAGCATGAATGGGACTGTACAGTGTTTTTAAATCAGACAACTTTGTCTCTTTTTATCTCAATACTTATTGTTACCTTGTTGCTATAATATTTGGAATTTTTGAATAAAGTTTTGCATTTTCTGATATATGCTGCTGGGTTATCCCATTCCTCTGTTTGAAGGTACGGACCCCTTGTGTGAAGGGCCCATTGCTCTTCAATCTTTGCTTCTCAATTTAGTGTTTACTCCGGTCCAATCTGATGGTGAGCCCCACCCTTATGGGTGAGTCGGTAATATCAAACGAGATCTCGACTTTGACCCACAAGTCTTGAGATCCATATCCGTCCCAGTTCCCTGTGTAAGGAAGCATCCGGGGCCGTTGGCAGACCTATGCGTGGGCGCATGTAGCGTATGCGCGCGCCTGTGCGCATTTGCTAACACCCTGCACTCAGTGCTGTCCATTCTACAGCATTCCTGCACCTGTGACCCCCCAGTGTTTGTTCTGAGAGACTTCCTGTTCCTGTGACTCCGGCTATCCTTTGGACTTCATTGCTATCTGCGCGCCCCGACCTCGGATTGTTAACGACTACTCTTCTGCCTGTGCCCTTTGTACTTCAGCCGCCTGCATGTTACCGACCCAGCCTGTACCCGACTACCCATTTGCCTGATCCCTCTGTACTTCTCTGCCCACCAGTTGCCGACCCGGGACGCACCACCATCATTCAGCCTGCACGAGCTTCAGTGGACCTATACCTGCCATCAGAGAGACTTGTCAAGCCCTCGTGCCCCCCTGTGCTCCTGAGCTCCCTGTCTGCACTACCAGGGGTTCTCGAACCAGGGCTGCAAGAGAGGTTGCCCCCGAATAAGCCAGACTTAACCACCAATGTGACACCCTGTCCCTTCTTTGTTCAGTATCATTCCAGTATAACCACTCAAAGTCCAGCAACATTTTTTTTTCATGCAGCCTGTGAATGAAAAAAGAGAATCAAATCAATCAGTGGTATGCCCACCATTAGAAAACCGCCCTGCATCCACCCACTTCTAATGATGGGCATACATGCACCGTTCTAAAAATATATGCCGAATCCCCTATGTCCACCCCTGCCCCTATGCTTTGGCATATATGCTCTTTTTTAACTGTGGTGGTGAAATCACCTATATCTCCTACATCGCTGGAGTCGCTGATTTACATATCGTGGAAACAAATGCTGTTGCTGTCAAGATAAATAAATCAGTTCTGCAGCTGAATGGTATACCTGCAATGCAATAATGGTTAACAATAAAACACAATAAACAGTAAAGTATAACCTGCAAACCATACTTGCAAAGCAAACATGATAAAACACAGTAAACATTAAAATATAAAATAATTACATACCTGCAAAGCAAACATGATAATACACAGGAACAATAAAACATTACAGTTAAAAAAAAAACAGAGCAGAACAATAGAGCATAGAGAATAGAGAGAGGATAACAAGAAAACTTTTTTTGGCTTTTTATTTTATTTTTTTTGTTTTTTTTTTAACATTTTTGTTATTTTTACATTTTTTTTTACACTTTTATTTGTAACTGTAAAGGTTCCAGGGTCGGGTCTATAAAATGCAATGGCATCTTTGGAGACCCTGTGAATGTGTGCCCTAGGACTATGCAGTGCTGTACCCTATGCTAATACTCCACTAGTGTGTGGTAGCGACGGAAACATTCACCAATGCAGAGACCAGGTTGATCAGGACAGGAGGGACAATAAAAGCGGGTGTCACACCTATATCCACGTCTACTAAAGACACAACATCTTCTTTGGGGTGATCTTTGGGTAGAGGTACCACAGAGGACTTCTGGGAAGTGCCTCTCATGCAGCCGGCTCACTGCATTTGGATTGGGAAGTTGGGGCACAGCACCGTCTGGAAACAGAAGTGCTGTGACGATCTGTTCCTGGAATTTAAGGAAGGATCCACTTCTTCCTGATGCTTTGTAAACATAGCACATAAGCGTTCAGCAGAGCCAATTGAAATATATATACAGAAAATTTTTTGTACCATCGCCTGGCCTTACAGGCAATTAAGTACGGCACCAACAACTGGTCGTTGAATTTCACCCCTCCCATATTAAGGTTGTATTTGTGGACACCACCAGTCGCCGTTGGAATTTGGACTGCCGTTTCTGCGTGAATGGAGGACAGAATGAAAACATTCCGGTTGTCCCTCTATTTCACTGCAAGCAGGCTCTCTCCCCTCGTCTAAGTCAGGACTCTACAAGCCGTTGGGGGAAGCCCCGGGCGATTAGAACGCACGGTGCCACATGCACCAATTCCATGATCAAACAAGTGACTAAAATGTGGCTCGCTTGTGTAATAATTGTACACGTACAAGTGGTACCCCTTTCCAAATAAGGGTGACACCAAGTCCCAAACAATCTTGCCAGCGCTCCCTATGTAGTCTGGGGAGTTGGGGAGCTCCACTTGACTATCTTTTCCCTCGTAAACCATAAAACTATATGTATAGCCTGTGGCCCTGTCACAGAGCTTATACATCTTGACCCCATATCTGGCACACTTGCTGGGGAGAAACTGTTTGAAAGAAAGATGGTCATAAAATGTAATCAGGGACACGTCTACGCAGACAACTTGATCGGAAATAAACAGGGCTGCGAATTTTTGGTTGAAGTGGTTTATGAGGGGCCAAATTTTGTGGAGCCGATCGTATTCAGGGTCACCCCGAGGACGACAGAGTTCATTGTCATTAACCACTAAACGACCGCCCGCCGTCAACTGGTAGCAGCAGTCTTGCTCAATATCGCAAATCACCGTCACCTGACAGCAGCTGCGAGATCGAGCATTGTGGCCGCTCACTGTGCATCGGGGGAGCCAGGGAGCGGATAGGGCGGACTTGATGTCCGCCGGCTACCTGCGATCACTCCCCTGCAGTGACAGAACGGGATCCGTGTATGTAAACACACGGATCTCTGTTCTGTCAGGGGAGAAGGAGAGTGATCTTCTGTTCCCTGTATATGGGGTGGCGATCCCTCTCCTCCCCCAGTCAGCTCAGCCCCCACACAGTTAGTTACACATCCCAAGGAACCCAGTAACACTTTGATCACCCCCTAGTGTTAACCCCTTCCCTGCCAGTGACATTTACACAGTAATCAGTGCACTTTCATAGCACTGATCACTGTATAAATGCCAATGGTCCCAAAAAAGTGTCAAAAGTTTCTGACATGTCCTCTGCAATGTCGCAATCTCGCTAAAAATCACAGATCGCCGCCATTACTAGTAAAAAAAAATAAAAACCCCATAAAAAAATTCTCATTGTTCGTAAACGCGGCAACTTTTGCGGAAAATCAATATACGCTGATTGCGATTTTTACCAAAAATATGAGGAAGAATATATATCGGTCAAAACTGATGAATAAATTTGTGTTTTTATATACTTTTTTTGGATATGTATTTTAGCAAAAAGTAAGAAATATTGTTTTTTATGCAAAATTGTCCCTCTTTGTTTGTTTATAGCGCAAAAAATAAAAAACGCTAAGGTGATCAAATACCACCAAAAGAAAGCTCTATTTGTGGGAAAAAAAGGACGTTCAATTTCGTTTGGGTACAATGTTGCGCGACAGCACAATGATCAGTTAAAGCGATGCAGTGACGAATTGCAAAAAGTGCTCTGGTCCTAAAGTGGGAAATCCTTCTGGGGCTGAAGTGGTTAAAATGCATGAACCACAAGATCTGCTCGTATCTAGCCCTGGTCATGGAAGCAGAGAACACGGGCATATAGTGAATTGGGTCAGTGGACCACTATGACCGCAACTCACTTTTTTTTACACATGCCCATGAGGAAGGTTGGCCCAGCAAGGTCTGAAATTCTGGAACCGTAATAGGTTTACATTTTCTAGCAAGTGTCAAATGGGGATTAGCGGTGAAGAATTGACCAGCATACAAATTGCTTTGGTCCACAATAGATCTATAGAGATCTTCTGTGAAAAACAGTGAATAAAAATCAAGGGACATAAAATCAACTGTTTCCACCTGAATTCTGGGTTGGCCAGTGAATGGGGGAAGTACGGGCGCTAAATCAGTGGTGGGTTGCCAATCAGGGTTAGCATATTCAGCAGGAAGGGCACTATGGGCCTGTCTTTGTCTTCTTCGTGGCGGCGGGAAATTACTTGTGCTAGCCACACCAGCTTGAACTGCACTTATGGGACTCACCACGTCACCAAGTGTTACTGTAGTGCTGGATGTACAACCAGGGTGTACTAGGCTGCTGGTGCCAGTTCACCAAAAGGATGAGCGGCGCTAGTACTGGCTCTCTGATCCATATGAAAGCCCTGCGGTTCTTGCACCCCAACAACAACAGAATGGGATCGGGTACGCCTGACCTTAGCAGGGACCACAACTCCATCATCAGAGCTATCTGTCAGGGTGCCGCTGCTGTCTACCGGTTCGTATACTGAGCCTGAATCTGACAGTGAGGCTTTCTCCATCGCTCTCATCTGTCATGCTCTGCAACGTGTAGGCCATTTCACTAGTGTACCTTGGATTTGACATGTTGGACTCTAAATTTATAGGTACACTAGTGTGACTCGCAGGCAAAAAATCACACCTGGTTGTCAAATCCTGCTTCAATCGCCACCAAAAAATTAACTGTTAGCGTTCGCAGGGATCAGGCGTGACTCTGCAAACGCTGCAGTTATGTGTGCTATGTTTCGAAAGTGACAGTGATCAATTAATACTGCACTTGGGTGGGCTGGGCTAGGCGGAGGGGCTAAACGCAGGTGCTAGTATGCATCTGGGCTGATCCTGCTAACACCGCGTTTTTGGGAACACTAAATTACTGGATACGCTAATATAGTTCTGATCAGATCAAAGATATTGATCTGTTCAGACACTATACTAGTAACAGAGCTATTTAGTGTGTGTGCGTGTTAGAGTACCTGCACTAATCTGACACTGCCTGGTATTTACGCTGAGCCTAACTCACGCTAAAACTGATGTCACCCGCCGGGTGATCAGGGGGTTAAACCTTTATTAAGTAATATATGGCGGGTACCCTGATGCTATAAAAAACAGACTAGCTAACTAGCGTCACCCATGACACTAATACGGCGATCACTGGGAACAGGGATGTGAAAGGGTTAACTGGGGGGGCGATCAAAGGGTTAAAACCTTTCTTAGGGGGTTAATGAGGGGTACCCTAAACCTACCACTAACTGTCACACCAATACAGTGATCAATGAAAAATCTGAACACAGTTGGTGACACAGTGACAGGGGGTGAAAGGCTTAACTGGGGGGGGGGTGATCAAGGGGATAATTAGGGATTAATGGGGGGTACCCTAAACCTACCTGGGCCAACCACTATCTACCCTAATGCTGTTTAGTGTCACAAATGACACCAGTACAGTGATCAGCGAAAAATCTGAAAACTGCACTAAGTGACACAGTAACAGGGAGTGAAGGGGTTAACTGGGGGGGGCGATCAGGGGGTTAATTATGTGCCTACATGTCCTGGTGTCAGTGTAGTGTTGTGTACTCACAGTAAAATGTCTTCTCCTCTCGCACTGGAACTCAAAAGGGCTCCAAGAAGGGAGATGACATCACTTCCTCTGTGTGTGTATACATTACACAGACAGAGAACAGAATGCCATTATCCAGAACCGATCACCAGGTCCAGACCAGAAATGATTGGTCTGGGCTTGGAGACTGATCATTCTGGAACGAATCCGGGGACCGGCGTACCATGGCGGTGGTTTGCGTAGCTGAGTCAACCTGCCGCCACAAAATGATGGCGGTTGGTCAGCAAGTGGTTAAGGCAGAACTCTGGGAAAACTTTTTTCCATGTCCTTCTTGCTGAACTCCTACCTTCACCAACTATGCCATTCATCTTCTTCTGAGCTCTGTAGTTCCTCTGCAATAGCCTGCTGATCTTGCTGAAAAACTGTTATTGCACAGTGATATCCTGTTTGTAAGACCGTTGGCTGCTATTCCTCCTGTAGCGGTCTTGTCACTTCCCACAAGTAGTTCTGTAAAGCGAGCAGGCATTTCTATTTCCGCTCTGCTTGCTGTAGTGGGTGGAGGGGGTCTCACATGGAGGTGGTGTCCTTCTCCCTCCTCCTCCTCCCTGCCAGCACCGCCCTCGCTCCACCTCGCCCCCCACCCCCCACCGCCTGTCACCATCTCTCGTGCAAAGCGGGGATCAATGACAGAAATCATCCACATGACAGAGTGGAGAACTCGTGTTGACAGGTGTTGTATGTGAAAACACTGATCGCTGTAACTTCCCACCTCCCGTACTGGAATTGGAACAGTGCACTCTGCGCTGTCTATCACAATGCCGGTACGGGAGATGGGAGGTTACAGCGATCTGTGTTTTCACATACAACACCTGTCATAGCCCACGATCTCCGCACTGTCATGCGGATGATTTCTGTTATTGATCCCCATTCTGCACTGATGGGCACTGATAAGCTGCAATTGTGGGCACTGATAAGCTGCAATAGTGGGCACTAATAAGCTGCACTGATGGGCACCGATGAGCTGCACTTGTGAGACCACACTGATAAGCTGCACTGGTGGACATTGGTGAGACCGCACTGATAAGCTGCACTTGTGGGCACCGATAAGCTGCACTGGTGGGCACTGATAAGCTGCACTGGTGGGCACTGATAAGCTGCACTGATAGGCTGCACAGATGGGCACTGGTGAGTTGCACTGATGGGCACTGGTGAGCCCACACTGGTGGGCACTAATAAGCTGCACTGATGGGCACCGGTGAGACCGCACTGATAAGGTGCACTGGTGGGCACTGGTGAGACTGTACTGATGGGCACTGATAAGCTACACTGGTGGGCACTGGTGAGACCGCACTGATGGGCACTGATAAGCTGCACTGGTGGGCACTGGTAAGACCACACTGATAAGCTTCACTGGTGAGACCGCACCGATGGCCACTGATAAGCTGCACTGGTGGGCACTGATAAGCTGCACTGGTGAGACCACAATGATGGACACTGATAAGCTGCACTGATGGGACCACACTGATGGGCACTGATAAGGTGCACTGGTGGGCACTGGTAAGACCGCACTGATAAGCTTCACTAATGGGCACTGATAAGCTACACTTGTGGGCACTGGTGAGACCGCACTGATGGACACTGATAAGCTGCACTGGCGGGCACTGGTGAGACCGCACTGATAAGCTGCACTGGTGGACACTGATAAGCTGCACTGGTGAGACTGCACTGATAACCTGCACTGGTGAGACCGCATTGATGGGCACTGATAAGCTGCACTGGTGGGCACTGGCTCCAGATAGCAAGGATAACATTTCACAAATTAGTGGCAGTGTTGAATTGTAAGTCTTTTAACTTGCTGCACATTTTCACTGGCAAGTTGTACATTTGCAGAGCACTTGAAGCACAAGTTCTAGTTGACACTTTTCCAATTTGTAGCAAATTTGCATGGCAAGTCTCTAGCAAGAGCAAAGTTGCAGTGGTGAGTCTACAGCAAGAGCTCTGCAAGTCTACAGCATGAAAATTCCCCCACAGTGACCCCTGTGGTGGGATGACTATTGCACAACATAACTGAACCAAAACTTGCAGCAGACTTGCAGAATGATTGCAAAGAAAGTTGATCTGGAGTCATGCAATGCGGACTTGCTGATATTGTGCAGCAAACTTGTGAAGCCTGGCAAGTCTAACAATAGCTTATCAAGTCATTTCCAAACTTGCAGCACAATTGCTTGCTATCTGGGGTGAGACCGCACTAATGGGCACTGATAAGCTGCACTGATGGGCACTGATAAGCTGCACTTGTGGGCACTGGTGAGACTGCACTGATGGGCACTGATAAGCTGCTCTGGTGGGCACTGGCGAGGCCGCACTGATAAGCTGGACTGGTGGGCACTGATATGCTGCACTGGTGAGACCGCACTGATGGGCATTGATAAGCTGCATTGGTGGGCACTGGTGAGACCGCATTGATAAGCTGCACTGACGGGCACTGATAAGCTGCACTGGTGGGCACTGGTAAAACCGCACTAATGGGCACTGATAAGCTGCACTGGTGGGCACTGGTGAGACCACACTGATAAGCTACACTAATGGGCACTGATACGCTGCACTGGTAAGACCGCACTGATAAGCTTCACTGGTGGACACTGGTGAGACCACACTGATAAGCTGCACTGATGGGCACTGATAAGCTGCACTTGTGGGCACTGGTCAGACCACACTGATGGGCACTGATAAGCTGCACTGGTGAGACTGCATTGATAAGCTGCACTGGTGAGACCACACTGATAATCTGCATTGGTGGGCACTGGTGAGACCACACTGATAGGCACTGATAAGCTCCACTGGTGAGACCACAACGATGGGCATTTATAAGCTGCACTAGTGGGCACTTGTGAGAACGCACTTTTGGACACTGATAAGCTGCACTGGTGGGCACTGATAAGCTGCACTGGTGGGCACTGGTGAGACCACACTGATAAGCTGCACTGATAAGCTGCACTTGTGGGCACTGGTGAGAACACACTGATGGGCTCTGATAAGCTGCACTGGTGGGCACTGGTGAGACTGCATTGATAAGCTGCACTGGTGAGACCACACTGATAATCTGCAATGGTGGGCACTGGTGAGACCACACTGATAGGCACTGATAAGCTGCACTGGTGAGACCACAATGATGGGCACTGATAAGCTGCACTGGTGGGCACTTGTGAGAACGCACTGATGGGCACTGATAAGCTGCACTGGTGGGCACTGGTGAGACCACACTGATGGGCACTGATAAGCTGCACTGGTGGACACTGGTGAGACCGCACTGATGGGCACTGATAAGCTGCACTTGTGGGCACTGGTGAGACCGCACTGATAAGCTGCACTGCTGGGCACTGGTCCAAGATAGCAAGGATAACATGCCACAAATGTGTGGCAGTGTTGAATTGTAAGTCTTTTAACTTTCTGCACATTTTCAAAGAAATTTGATCTGGAGTCATGCATGCAGCACAATTGCTTGCTATCTGGGGTGAGACCGCACTGGTGGGCACTGATAAGCTGCACTGATGGGCACTGATAAGCTTCACTGGTTGGCACTGGTAAGACCGCACTGATAAGCTGCACTGGTGAGACCGCACTGATAGGCTGCACTGGTGAGGCAGCACTGATAAGCTCCACTGATGGGCACTGATAAGCTGCACTGGTGGGCACTGGTGAGACCGTACTGATGGGCCCGGATAAGCTGCACTGGTGGCCACTGGTGAGACCGCACTGATAAGTTGAACTGGTGGGCACTGATGAGGCTGCACTGATAAACTGCACAAATGGGCACTAAGGCTGCACTTATGGGCACTGAAAACTGCACTGATAAGGCTACACATACTGATAGGCCATTGCTTTACTGACACTGTCCACTGCCAAATATCTGTAGGAGGGGTTTCCATCATCCCTGCAAAGTTTCCATACATTAGAGCAGTGTTCCCCAACCCTGTCCTCAAGGCCCACCAACAGGTCATGTTTTCAGGATTTCCATTATTTTGCACAGGTGATTTGATCGGTTTCACTGCCTTAGTAATTACCACAGCTGATTCATTTGAAGGAAATCCTGAAAACATGACCTGTTGGTGGGCCTTGAGGACTGGGTTGGGGAACACTGCATTAGAGGGTTCCACCATTGGTGTGTTATTGATTAGTAAGGCAGCACTGCACTTTTTTGTTCTTTTCTCATGCCGACATTTACTTGTGCCACATGCTGATGTAAAACAGCATGGCCTGGCTCTTTCTGTGGTGTGGCTAGGGATGTTCACATATACATCGTACTGGCACTGATTGCTGTTAGAAAGATCTCAAAGCTGCATGAGGAGGAATATTACTAATACTGAATTACAGCAGAGTACAGTGTGTATAATATATTATGGGCATGTGTATACAGTTCAGTAATGATTACATAAAGCATATAAGGAGAATATGTTTATCTCTTTGTGTCTGGAGGGGGAGAGCACAGACATGCTGTGTGTTACTGAGTAGTGGGCTTGTTCACATTCACATGTGCAGGCCTAGTGTACCCTCCCACATTCACTCCAATCCCAAGGATTCATGGGAAATGTAGTTTGATTATGGTGTAGAGCAGGGCTGGCCCAAGACATTGTGCTGCCTGGGTCCAAGAATGAAATGCTGCCCCCCCACCCCCCAAAAAAAATCATACCCATCAAAAAGCCCCCACATCCATTATTTTATATTACGACAACCAAAACTAAAATTTAATTTATCAGGAAGTCAGATTTACATGCAACAGTGGAGGTGGTGGTGGTGGGGGGGTTCAGTCCGAGGCAGTTGTGGTGGTGGTGTTCACACAGAGGTGGCAGCAGTGATGGTGGGTTCAGTCAGAGGCAGGGGTGGTGGGGGGCTTCAAACTGAGGCGGCGGTGGTGGG
>BLSH010374717.1:29417-42505 GCA_018402905.1 Glandirana rugosa
CCGTTCGAGTCCGGTACACCGGTTAAACCTCTGGGTCTTCAACTTACCCCGTCTGGGTAGTCAGTCATGCACATCCGCACACGTGTGTATGAGAACGTGGTACAACGACTTTACGACGGAGGACGATTCTGCAACAGATAGCCGACCACCACGACAAACAACACCGCCCGACGACTGTTTCAAAACGGTGTAAAGCCGGTACGATTAGGACGGAAGACTCCACGACCGCCACCGTTCGACGCAACCACCGGAGAAGGAGGACGGAAGCGGAACACGAAGGTGATTTGAGGGCCACAGTAAACCCTTACGGGAGTCGTCGCGGAGATGGTCACACGCGAACATCAGCGCGTAGAAAGGACAACGTGCCATCCTTAATTCCCTCACTGGAGAGTGAGAGGAAGATGCGCGACTACAAGCGCACACTGGTAGAGGCGCTGCTGAGGGCATTCCCAAATGACACCGGGAGTTTAGTGGAAGCACAAGGCGAAGGCAGGAGGAAGAGGCCACCAACGCAGCTTGCCACCGCCAGCACCTCAGAAGGCAGGATTAGCATGGCCGAAATGTGGCAAAACTTTGTCAGCAGCCCGCCACAACAAACAGCACCACCAGCCGATAGACAACGTCTTAGCAGGAGGCAGCATTTCAGCAACATGGTGCAAGAGTATGTGTGCACACGCCTACACGTACTGACTGATGGGTCTGCCCCATTCAACTTCTGGGTCTCCAAATTGGCCACATGGCCTGAGCTTGCCGTTTATGCATTGGAGGTGCTGGCCTGCCCTGCAGCCAGTGTATTGTCTGAACGTGTGTTTAGCATGGCAGGAGGTGTTATCACAGACAAGTGCAGCCGTTTGTCCACAGCCAACGTGGACAAGCTAACCTTTATTAAAATGAATCAGGCATGGATCCCACAAGACTTGTCTGTACCTTGTGCAGAATAAACATTTAGACCGGACTCACACAGCCATTCGTATACTTGTTTTTTTGAATAGGCCTCAATATTTTGGGGGCTACCCCAATTATAAACAAACAAAAAAAAATACAGTGCTGGCTACTTCCCCCTATTCCACCGCCACTTCCACCTACACTGCCATGGTCATGGCCTAGTCAACCTCTAGGTTCCTACTCCACATCCACCCCCCCTTCCCATTTTTTTTATTTGATTTTCATTTATTTTCCCTATCCCCATTTTTTGTAGGGCACTTGCCCTACTCTTACCCCCATTTTATTTCCTTTTGCAGCCCTCTAGCACTTGCCAGGACTTTGTTACAGCCATTTTTGTGCCTAAAAGTTCGGGTCCCCATTGACTTCAATGGGGTCCGGGATAACGTTCGGGCAACGTTCGGTGCCGAACCCGGACTTTTTTCCAAAGTTCGTTCGCACCCCCCGAACCCGAACATCCAGGTGTTCGCTCAACTCTATTACCTAGTTCTCTAAAAAAGGAACAGTTTCTTTGCCTGCACATACAGTATTCACTGCATGTTGACTAAGTTTCCCATGACTTAGGGGGGTATTTGTACTATCCTGGTATTTTTGGCCTTGTCTATTGAATAACATTAATAAAAATTATTTTTCAAAAAAAAAATTATGAATACATTTTTTTTTCCAACATTTTCGGTATTTTTTAAATTTAATTAGGAAGAAATAAAAAACTCAGTGGTGATTAAATGCCACAAAAAAACTCCATCTGTCTCAAAAAAATAAAAATTTCATTTCAGTACAGTGTTGCATGTCTGAGCAGTTGTCATTGAAAGTGTGACAGTGCTGACATCTGGAAATTAACCTGGGCAGGAAGGGGGTGAAAGTGCCCAGTACTGAAGTGATTAAAGTAACAATGACACTGTATAATATGCACCCTAAGGTACCACAGCAACTACGGGGACTGCCAAAAGACATGAAATTCTAGGTATAGGACATCACATCCCCCTTTATTTCCTTAACTATATATTAATAATGTGTTTAGGTTAGCACCTGCTCAAGAAATTTACATTTTCTTAAAACGTACAGTAAGTTAACAGCAACATATACAAAAATAAGCACAGATATTTAATATGTAGTTCCACCAGAGTTATCACCTTGCCACCCACCATCTGCATATAAACTTTGCACATTATGCATGATTATTATGAGCCAGTTTATTCCCTACTGAAAGTGAAGGGAAATCTCCTTAATCAGAGGCAAACAAAGGGAAACACAGTAGTTTTAATCCTCCCCTACTCTATCCAAAATGAAGAAAAACGTTTTGGCTTTAGATCTATTTAAAAAATGTAAATAGAGATTTTATTTATTTATTCCAAGAAGTTACCATTTTTGAAATGTCAGAAACAGATTATAAACTTAAATCAATGACTAATGCTTTGTTTAGAAATCAAAATATCTAAAGTAATGTGCAAGTAACCAAGAAGAATTAGATTAACAGATATATAAACTTACTCAATGTCTAAGTATAAACTTACTCAATGTCTGTGTGGAAAAGTGATTTAATTCACAAAGGCAACATACCAGGACATAAATACTTATTTTCAAAAATGTAACAACTAAAAGGATTTGAAATTACAGTTACATGGCTAAATTAGAGACCCTTATCCTTGCTTTAAAGCCTTGTGAATTGAGCTGATAGTGTTAATAGAAAATAATCATTTTTCTTTTAGCTGTATCCTGTTTTTCCAGTTTATTTCATAGAGGAATGCATATAAAAGGATGTTTAAAATGTAATAAATTACAATCAATCTGTCAAAATAAATCACAGTTGATACACATATATTTGCATATTAGAATACATCTATGCAATATTTGTACAATGCTCAAAATATTGAAAAATCATTTTTATATCAGTACATAACTATTATGTGTAATGTCATATCCTGGTTATTTAACTTAGCCATTGTGACCGTTCAGTACATATGTGGAAAGCCCAAGCTGCACCTACCTGATCAGATATTTTCATGTAATGATGAGTTGGCATTGCGATATGGGGAAGATATATTCTAGTTTAAACCCTTAGTGGTCCTCTTCCCTTGAGTCTCTACATCCCAGCTGGCACATGTTTTGTTCAGTCTATGTTTTTTTTCCATACACAAATGTATTGTCAAAAATACAACATAAATTCCAGATAACTGAAAGAACAAAATACTACTATGCATATGTTGGGCTGTGTATTGGCACAAAACGTTATCTTTAGGGCGGGAGGGGGAAACTAAGTGGGGTACCAAACTTCACCTAGGTAAACAATGGGGAAGTCACCTTATGTTTAGATGGATAATAATGATGCTTGGTAATGAAAGGACTGTGAGTACAGTATCCAAGATTGCCAAACCTTTGATAAATTTTCATGAGTGTTAGAAACTGACATTAATTCTCTCATTAATCTTTATTCAATTTAAAATTTAGGTTGGGGGTCTCGTATTTTTCCTGATGGTCAGTTTGGCTGTAGTGAAGATTTGTGTATTGCTTAAAATGGATTTGTTAAAGCGGTTGTATAGTCAAAAAAAACCAAAAACCTGTAAGGCAGAGGCATTATGAGCTAGTATGCAGCGCATACTAGCTCATTATGAAATACTTACCTCAGAAGGAAGCTCCGACAGAGCTGCACAGTCCCCGCAGAGGGAGAGGACATCTTCCCTTGGGGGAACCCTTCCGGGTACGCGGCTCCAACGCTGTGAGTAGCTGGAGCCGCGAGATGTCACTCCCACGCATGCGTGCAGGAGCCCGTCTTTCCGGCAGACTCTCCGGCAAGGTCCACCGCTATACGCCAGGCCTTCGTTGGTACATCACTGCGCATGCGCTGCTGACGTCACCGGCTGCATGCAAGTGGAATATCTCCTAAACCGTACAGGTTTAGGAAATATTCATTTTACATTATTATAGGTTTACCTGTAGGTAAAAAATGTGTTGTGGGGGGTATATAACCACCTTAAGGAGTGCTTCCCATGGGTTCTTACGTAGGTTTGTGTTGAGAAGTGAGCATATAAGGTTATATGCACCTATCCATGGTCTACACACACATGGGGACAGGAGCACCATTTATACCACTGTACCAGAGTTGGGGCAGCCCCTTAAACATGACTGTGGGGAGATGGGGATATACAGTATTAACTAAGTTAGTCAGAGTGTAATACTACCTAAAGAGAATCTTATAAAAGTTCTAGAGCCAAAACTATTCTGGAGCTTTTTGCAGTTGTCAAAAGCTCTTGCCATTTTCTGCCCGTATGTTCCATGCCAATTCTTCCCATTTAACCACTTCAGCCCCGGAAGGATTTCCAGCTTTAGGACCGGAGCCCTTTTTGCGATTTGGCGCTGCGTCGTTTTAACTGACAATTGCGCGGTCGTGCGGCGTTGTACCCAAACGAAATTTGCGTCCTTTTTTTCCCACAAATAGAGCTTTCTTTTGGTGGTATTTGATCACCTCTGCGTCATTTCTGATCGCCGCTATAAACAAAAGAAGATCGACAATTTTGCAAAAAAACCCAAATTTCTTACTTTTTGCTAAAATACAAATCGAAAAAAAAAAATATAAAAAAACATTTTTTTTCACCGTTTTTGGCCGATTTATATTCTTCCTCATATTTGCGATAAAAAAAATCGCAATCGGCGTTTATTGATTGGTTTGCGCAAAAGTGGTCGCGTTTACGGATGATGAGAATTCATTTTTGGGGTTTTTATTTTTTTTTTATTTTTTACTAGTAATGGCGGCGATCTGCGATTTTTAGCGGTACTGCGATATTGGGGCGGACATGTCGGAACGTTTTGACACTTTTTTGGGACCATTGGCATTTATACAGAGATCAGTGCTATAAAAATGCACTGATTACTGTGTAAATGCCATTGGCAGTGAAGGGGTTAACCTGCAGGGGGTGCGCTAAGGGTTAAGTATGTTCCCTGGGCGTGTTCTAACTGTAGGGGGGCTTGCCTAGCTGGGGAAGGGAAGTGGTCACAGCCTTCATGTACAGGAAGGCTGTGATCACAGCCCTTCCCCCTCACACAGAGCGGAGGTCCGTGTTTACTTACACGGACCTCCGCTCCTTCACTCCGGGGGGGGGGGGGCATCGCGGGTGGCCGGCGGCAATCGAAGCCGCCGCACCCGCTCCCTGGCCCCCCCCAGAACACAGTGAGCGCGCGCTCACAGTGGCTCTGTATCGCGCCCGCCGTCGTATGACGGCGATTTGCGTTACAGAGCCACTTTGTCGCCGTCAATTGCCAACCAGCGGTCGGCAAGCGGTTAATTTGGTAATTTGCTAGGCTGTGTGCAGCATGGGGCATGATTGAAGCATAGGTTCATGATATAAGGCTCATTTGGGTCAATACAATAAGTGTTCATAGTGTTCATTGTAATAATGAGTGGAGAAGAGTTATCTTTCAGTAGAGTTTGAGACTTGATGTAGTGTTGTATTTGAAGGTAATTAAAATGAATGTTCCTTCACACAAAAATCACAGTTTTGAAAGGATTTTACTCCAGTGAATGTCAGCAAAAAACAGATGTCTTTGAAGCTGTGGCATGTCCATCGTTGGAAGTGAGCTGGATTCTAAAATCATTATAGATGATTGATAGATGGTTAGGTGGAAGTAGAGTAAGGCCTCATACACACACACACGGACGTTTTTTACCGCTGCGTTTTTGAGCGTTTTTTGCAGCTCTCCATGTTATTCAATGGCCTCATAAAAACACTGACATTTTTGAGCTGTAGATAGCGTTAGCGTTAGTGAACTGAAAGCAGAACCCACTGCCAGCGTGTTCTGAGGCTGTAGCGTTATGGCATTTTTGACGCCGAGTCGGCAAAACGCTCACTAACGCGCATTAACGCCATAGCGACGTTAACCGGTGTTTTTAGTGCCCGGCGTTTTCAGGTTAAATAATAGAGGAATGTTTTTTTAAACAAAATGCCTATTAACGCAGACGCTCACTGACACGCATTAACGCCGATGCAAAACGCAGAAAAAATTGCGTTTTTGAGGCAGATTTTTCCCTGACGTCGGGTCCAAGGTTACAGCTAATTTATTTAATACGCCAGTGTGTATGGGGCCTAAAGTGGATATGGACATGGGTGGCATTCAATCATATCTAGGGTTGCTCATAGTGGGAGTTCTTGTGCTAGTTTCAAGGGGGCTATGCTGGCAGCTAAATAATAGGAATAAAGGTTTGGAACAGCAAGATCCTCTGCAAATGTAGAGTGGTGAAATAAATATGGATTTCCCCTATTTATTATAAATATGTACTAAGTTGTGTATTCCTATATTTACAGTGCCTTGAAAAAGTATTCATACCCCTTGAAATGTTCCACATTTTGTCATGTTACAACCAAAAACATAAATGTAACTAATTGGGATTTTATGTGATAGACGACACAAAGTGGCACATAATTGTGAAGTGGAAGGAAAATGATAAATGGTTTTCAAATTTTTTTACAAATAAATATGTGAAAAGTGTGGCATGCATTTGTATTCAGCACCCGAGTCAATGCTTTGTAGAACCAAATTACAGCTGCAAGTCTTTTTGGGGATGTCTCTACCAGCTTTGCACATCTAGAGAGCGACATGTTTGCCCATTCTGCTTTGCAAAATAGCCCAAGCTCTGTCAGATTGGATGGAGAGCGTCTGTAAACAGCAATTTTCAAGTCTTGCCACAGATTCTCAATTGGATTTAGGTCTGGACATTGACTGGGCCATTCTAACACATAAATATGCCTTGATCTAAACCATTCCATTGTAGCTCTGGCTGTATGTTTAGAGTCTTTGTCCTGCTGGAAGGTGAACCTCCGCCCCAGTCTCAAGTCTTTTGCAGACTCTAGCAGGTTTTCTTCTAAGATTGTCCTGTATTTGGCTCCATCCATCTTCCCATCAACTCTGACCAGCTTCCCTGTCCCTGCTGAAGAAAAGCATGCCCACAACATGATGCTGCCACCACCATGTTGCACGGTGGGGATGGTGTGTTTATGGTGATGTGTAGTGTTAGTTTTCTGTCACACATTGCGTTTTGCTTTTAGGCCAAAAAGTTAAAGTGTCCCCCACATGGCTTCTCGCAAACTGCAAATTAGACTTCCTATGGCTTTCTTTCAACAATGGCTTACTTCTTACTACTCTTCCATAAAGGCCAGATTTGTGAAGTGCATGACTAATAGTTGTCCTGTGTACAGATTCTCCCACCTGAGCTGTGGATCTCTGCAGCTCCTCCAGAGTTACCATGGGCCTCTTGGCTGCTTCTCTGATTAATGCTCTCCTTGCCTGGCCTGTCAGTTTACTTTGACGGCCATGTCTTGGTAGGTTTGCAGTTGTGCCATACTCTTACTATTTTCGGATGATGAATTGAACAGTGCTCCGTGGGACGCTCAAAGCTTGGGATGACTTAACCCTGCTTCAAAAACTCCTCCACAACCTTATCCCTGACCTGCCTGGTGTGTTCCTTGGCCTTCATGATGCTGTTTGTTCATTAAGGTTCTCTAACAAACCAATGAGGGCTTCACAAAACAGCTGCATTTATTCTGAGATTACATTACACACAGGTGGACTCTATCTACTAATTAGGTGAATTGCTTTTGAAAGCAATTGGCTCCACTAGATTTTAGTTAGGGGTATCAGAGTAAAGGGGGCTGAATACAAATGCATGCCACACTTTTCACATATTTATTTGTAAAAAAAATTGAAAGCCATTCATCAGTTTCCTTCCACTTCACAATTATGTGCCACTTTGTTTTGGTCTATCACATAAAATCACAATAAAATACATTTACGCTTTTGATTGTAACATGACAAAATGTGGAAAATTTCAAGGGGTACGAATACTTTTTAAAGGCCCCGTAGCTAGTCAATGGGCAAGAGCAAAAGTAAAGAGGAAGAATTTTAGCTGATCAATCATTTTAAAGCTCACATAGACACCACCCACACAAACGCCCACTGCCAACCTATCTAGCATTCTGACAAATGAAAATCGATAAGAGGCAGTCCTTCCTAATCATCAGGAAATATATTTTTCTTCTGCCTGTCCTCCAGGAAACAAGCTGTAGTCTCCATTAGGGGCAGCAAATAGTCCATGAATCACTGATTCTGACCCAGGTCATCCTTCAGTAACAGCTGACTTTTGATGTTTTTTTAACTCAGGAAATCAGTCCTTTTAATGCTAGCTAGTATTCGAAGCTTTGTTTGCAGTCATGGTAATCAGGCACTTCAATCTTCATTACACCAGGTGGTTTGAAGCCAAGCTCTCCTATCCCATATGCCCCCCGCCAGGTGGTATGCGTGATTCCTTTGATATCTTCACGATAGGGTGTATTGCAGGTAAGGGGTGTCCATTCACTCACCATTCAGCAACACACACTCAGAGCCACATATCAACTAGCTTTCAGATACAGAACCTCGAGGAGGGCCTTACTCATCCATATTACTAACCTAATACATGTACGTCAAACTATAATAGCACGCAAATCAACACATTACCATAATATATACATATATATGCGACCCACCAAATTAAACATCTCACTTCGAACCTCCTATAACCCTTCATTGTGTATATGGGTTGGGATTAGGCAGACTTGTTCAATATGGCCTTTTTTACCGCAATTTTGGCATGTCAGAGGTACTAAAATACTTTTAATTGGCAGCAAAGCCTCTAACTTATATGAAGAGAGACCTTACCATCAATTCATCCCTCAACTTGCATAGATAAATGCGAGACCTTCCTATATAAATGTCGGGTCCAACAACAACCTGAACCAATGAAGAAACTACAAAATTCCATCATTGTGCCTGGATTTCAGAGACCATGCCCAGAGTATACCATACACCTGTCAGTAAAAAGGACTTTGCCAGTGTTCCTGGCCGTTTCCGGGTGGTGCGCGCGCATCCGTGCGCGCTCGCGCGCTCCCGTGCGCGTTCGCGCGCTCCCGTGCGCGTTTGCGCGCTCCCGTGCGCGTGCGCGCGCCCGTGCGCGCGCACGCGCCGGAAACGGCGCCAAATGGTGCCTATTTAAACCCTGGACATGCTGCACCAAGTTGCTGCTTGTTCTACAGCGTTCCAGACCTGCGAGCCTCAGCTCCCTACTTGTTCCTGTGTTTTCACCTGTTTCCTGTCTACCCGGCTTGCTTTGACCTGTTGTCCGCTACCTGCATCGACCCCGGCTATCCACGACCATCCGTTTGTCTACTCCTCTGTACCTCCGCTGCCCGCCCGTTAACGAACCTTGCCTGAACTTGACGATCCGCTTGCCTAACCCCTTTTGTACCTCTCTGCCTGCACGTTGCCAACCCTGCTTGTACGACCATTCTCCTGTTTGCACGACCTGCTGGAATCTCACTACAACATCTGTGACCATCCAGCCCTCGTGCCATCCCGCACTCTCGGGCCTCTGTCTACACTACCAGGGGTCCTTGAATCGGGTGCGCAAGAGCGGTTGTTCCCTGCACAAGACAGACTCCACCGTCAGGTACGTAACAACACCTCTAGCTATTGTTAGGTTCAAGGAACACCCTAGTTCCATGACTAACATTACATTGGTATCCTTTAGGACAAAGGTACAAACTCGTCTATGTCCCAAATAATACCCAGGTGCTTCATTCCCAGCAATGATCTCTCCATCTAGAACACAGAGTGAAACATCTTCCCAACATTTCTCATTCACCACTGCGTACTGACTTGGAATACAAAGGACATCATGGTCATGCCTCCGACTGAGGGAAATACCATCCTCTCTGATAACATGTGGGTAATTAGCCTTGGATGCAACAAGTTAGAATCCCCAGTCAGTAGGCCCATTGATACCACCGAATATACAGTCTGCATTTCTGTATATGATAGGTTTGATCTGTGTGTGGGATACAGAGATATGAAACCAGATGATTGAGTCTTGCTACAGAATTTGAAAACATCCGGAAAACATAAGCCGGCCGGCAAAAATACATTTTTATAGTGGTGAACAAATTGCCCTGCATCCCAGTATACAAGAAAAAAGGACCCAAAGATAGGTTTAAAGATGACACTTCAGAGTAAGACTGGCCCCAGCTTCATGCAGATTTCTGAACTTCCTGATACCCATGAGAGTGATTGAACTGTTGTTCTTGGGGCCTATAGCTCAACAGTACTCTCTCTTCAAAGACAGCCACTGGACCCTGAATCTGAGTTTGTGTCTCAATTAGTGAGCAAGTTTGCTCAGGGACTCAGTCCTTCTACACAGGAAGCACCATCCCTTCCTAGTGTCCTAGTTCAGTGTCTGAAGACACAGGATTACTTCAAAAGGAAGTGTGGAGAGGACAGAGAGTCAGACATCCTCCACCTATTTTGACCTATGATAACTTGGGGGATTCCAGGTTTATCACTCAGCCACACTGGTATCATGCTTGGGGAGGAACAGTCTCCAATTTAATCAACATATTCTCTGTTTATCTTCACCTGACATGTATTGCTACTAACATGTTGTTTTTCCTTAGCAAGTAATGGAGAGAGGGCAACACCGTTTTCTTAAATTGACCATTACTATGCATGTTGTGTTGCCTATGATGGAACCTAAGGATGTCATAAAGGGGAGATTGTAGGGATCTGCTGCCCTCTACTGTCTGTATTTGTAAATGGCTGTACTTCATAATTACCAGTTAGTTGGTTATAAACAGGTACTTCCTGTCCCTGCTAGCTGGGTCAGAAACACTGACTAGAGGACTGTGATACCTATAAAAGGGGAATTTCCAGGAAGTAGAGACAGAGTTGAGCCACATGACCCTATACACACAGGGTCTGTTGCTTGCTGCTGTACTTAACCCAAACTAGAAACAGAGACTAGTATTCAAATATTTCCATGTTTTAATAGTTAGAATGCAGCTGCCCATAGCTTCTTGAGTGTGTATTCCAATCCTTGTGATAGACATATTTGTGCCCTATTGTTATTATATCACATGCACAGTGCTAGATAGATAGGTTTGTGTCACTGTATGTGTGTAGTAGTCACCTTCTAGTATATTAGTAGGTGAGCTTGTTTATTGCAATAGAGTTTATACACAGCTCTTTTTATTTTAGTTAACCTTGTCCCTTCTGCTTTGGGATTCTAATGCTAATTTTAGCTCAGGGCTCAATAACTAGCATTGGCTAGAGTAAGGTTAGGCAATCCAACAGCCACTTCACAGTTAGAGGTCTGGTTGCATGACAGATTAGAATCTGCTAGGAACTAAAATGCAGAATAGATAAGCTGACTCTGAGTTCCAGTGCCACACCACAGTTTCTGCTAGTGAGAAGCTGCGTTCGAAGCCGGTTGGACAATGGTTGGAGGATCTCCCCATCACCTCTGATCTTGTCTTCAGGTGTCCGACACCAGGACGGATGCAGCATCGTGGCCATTCTCAGGGGCTCCTGCAACTGAAGTTTGCAGCAATATTCACGTGGAGGCATCTTTATTAATAACTATATAAAGAGCGGGTATGTATATGTGCACAATTCCATCAAGACTTGTTGGGCCCTTTGCTGATAACACCTGCTTGAACAATGTGTGCATTCAAATGAATTGTGAATCATTTTTGAAACAGATACAAGCTTTCTTTTGAGGTATCTGATAACCACTGTTTTCGTTAGTATATAAAAGAATAAAAGAACCAAAAAAACCCCCCAGTTTCCCTTAATTTCTGTGATGAAATAGATCAATTAACCACTTCCCGACCGCCCGCTGCAGATATACTGCGGCAAGGCAGCTCTATTGCGCGAATCGCTGTACCAGTACAGCGCTTTATGTAATAGATACAGTGGCCCTGAAGGTGGTGTGTGTGGTCGGCGGCCGCGATGTCCGCCGGCCACCCGCGATCAATCCATAGAGAGGCAGAACGGGGATCTGCCTATGTAAACAAGGCGGATCCCTGTTCTGACAGGAGTAGAGAGATGTTGTCTGTTCCTAGTGATCAGGAACAGCAACCTCTCTGTACTCCCACTCAGTTCACTCCCCCTACAGTTAGAATGCACCTTCCTAGGACACACTTAACCCTTTGATCCCCCTGGTGTTAACCCCTCCGCTGCCAGTGTCATTTATACAGTGATCAGTGAATTTTTATAGCACTGATCACTGTATTGGTGTCACTGGTCCCCAAAAAGCGGCACTTAGGGTCAGATTTGTCCGCCATAATGTTGCAGTCCCACTGAAGATCGCAGATCACCACCTTTGCCAGTAAAAACAATATTAAAAAAAAATAAAAGTCCTTAAATCTATCCCCTATTTTGTAGACGCTATAACTTTTGTGCAAACCAATCAATATACGCTTATTGGGATTTTTTTTACCAAAAATATGTAGCAGAATACACATATTGGCCTAAACTGATTCATTTTTATATATATATATATTTTGGATATGCAAAAAGTAAAAAATATATATTTTTTTCAAAATTGTCGCTCTTTTTTTGTTTATAGCGCAAAAAATTACCGCAGGGGTGATCAAATACCACCAAAAGAAAGCTCTATTGTCACAATTGTCATTTAAAGTAACACAGTGCCGTATCGCAACAATGGCCAGGTCATTAAAGGGGTAAATCCTTCCGGGGCTGAAGTGGTTAAAATAGTAAGGCAGCTAATTGGTTGTATATACAGTGCCTTGCGAAAGTATTCGGCCCCCTTTGAACTTTGTGACTTTTGCCACATTTCAGGCTTCAAACATAAAGATATAAAACAGTAATTTTTTGTGAAGAATCAACAACAAGTGGGACACAATCATGAAGTGGAACGAAATTTATTGGATATTTCAAACTTTTTTAACAAATAAAAAAACTGAAAAATTGGGCGTGCAAAATTATTCAGCCCCCTTAAGTTAATACTTTGTAGCGCCACCTTTTGCTGCGATTACAGCTGTAAGTCGCTTGGGGAAGTCTCTATCAGTTTTGCACATCGAGAGACTGAAATTTTTGCCCATTCCTCCTTGCAAAACAGCTCAAGCTCAGTGAGGTTGGATGGAGAGCGTTTGTGAACAGCAGTTTTCAGTTCTTTCCACAGATTCTCGATTGGATTCAGGTCTGGACTTTGACTTGGCCATTCTAACACCTGGATATGTTTATTTGTGAACCATTCCATTGTAGATTTTGCTTTATGTTTTGGATCATTGTCTTGTTGGAAGACAAATCTCCGTCCCAGTCTCAGG
>BLSH010374717.1:69576-94929 GCA_018402905.1 Glandirana rugosa
CCGACGGAAGTTTGACTAGGTGTCCACATCGCGTCACGTGGACGCCCAATGGACGTGACTCGGTATCTGAAGACAATAATGGACACCCAAACCACTCGAAAGTCTTGCACGTGGTGTAGACGTCCTGTATTATCTTAAGATGTCGTTTCCCGTTCATTAGGCGTCCTTTCCGTGTCCACGTGACGCGATGTGGGTACCATGTCCATTTGTTTCGTAGTCACACTATCGTCGAAATCCGGGGAAAGTGTGTTATCTGGGTCTGGGTATGTGGAGATACTTCGGCCCGCAAAGCGGCGAAAACAAGAGGACGTCATATGACGTCCACTTAGGATGGGGAGTCCACCTTGCCGGCGTATTTTTACTATACGCCGGTAAGGAAGTGGTTAAACAGATTGGAGGTAGGCGGGTGTAAACAGACATTGTTTACATCTGCTGCTTCATAGAGGTGTATGGGTCTGGGTCTATTGTGTGAAAGGGGCCTAAAGCTGCTATCACACTGATGCTTTGTTTACCTGTACCATGGGTGTAGCGCAGTGCACCTGTGCCTTTCCTGCGGATTACTTGCCCTTTGCTGTAGAATTCTATTATGTCCTGCAGATGTGGTGCACGTTCTGAAAGCTCACCAAACCCACAGGTAATAACAGAAGTCTATGGCTCAGTGCAGGTAACCCGCAGGTGCACTGCGCTACACCTGTGGATCAGTTTGAAGGCAGCCCTCTGTAGCTAGTGTACCAGTGTAGAGAACAGATATGTGTATTGCTGTTTAATATTAAAAACGGACCTTAATCTTCACTTCTTCCTCATGATTTCTGCAGGCTGCTGCTGTTTCCCAGGCAGTTAAGGCTGGCGGCGGCTGCTGCCGGCTGTCTCCCTGGGTGAGTATGGCTGGCAGGTATCACTGGTGAGTACTGCTGGCGGGTATCACTGGTTGGTACTGCTGGCAGGTATCACTTGTGGTTATCAATGGCAGGTATCACTGGTGCGTACTGCTGGCAGGTATCACTGGTGAATATCACTGATGGTTACTGCTGGCAAGTATCACTGGCGGTTATCACTGGCAGGTACTGCAGGCAGGTATCACTGGTTGGTACTGCTGGCAAATATCACTGGCAGTTATAACTTGCAGGTACTGCTGGTAGGTATCACTGGCAGGTACTGCTGACAGGTATCACTAGTGGGCATTGCTGACAGATATCACTGGTGGGTACTGCTGGCAGATATCACTGGTGGGTACTGCTGGCAGGTATCACTAGTGGGTACACTGGCTGGTACAGCGATGGGTACACTGGTGAGTACAGTGGCAGGTAACTAGCTGGTATACCGGTAGGCACACTGGCTGGTACACAGGCGGGTAACTGGCTGGTCTGCCTGAAAAATGGATGGGCTGACCTGATTGGACCTATCGTGTGAAAGGGGCCTAAGGCTGCTATCACACTGATGCACTGTTTACATGCACCGTGGGTGCAGCACAATGAACCTGTGGCTTTCCTGCGGATTACTTGCCCTTTGCCGTAAAATTCTATTATGTCCTGCAGGTGTGGTGCACATTCTGAAAGCTCACCAAACCCACAGGTAATAACAGAAGTATATGGCTCAGTGCAGGTAACCCGCAGGTGCACTGCGCTAAACCTGCGGATCAGTTTGAAGGCAGCCCAGTGTAGCTAGTATACCAATGTAGAGAACAGATATGTTCATTGCTGTTTAATTTTAATTAAAAACTGGCCTTAATCTTCACTTCTTCCTCACAATTCCTGCAGACTGCTGCTGTTTCCCAGGCGGTTAAGGCTGGCAGCTGCTGCTGGCTGTACCCCTGAGTGAGTATGGCTGGCAGGTGTCACTGGTAAGTCCTGCTGGCAGATATCAATGGTTGGTACTGCTGGCAGGTATCACTTGTGGTTATCACTGGTAGGTACTGCTGGTGGGTATCACTGGTAGGTACTGCTGGTGGGTATCACTGGTTGGTACTGCTGGCAGGTATCACTGGTGGATAGCACTGGCATGTACTGCTGCTGGGTACTGCAGGCAGGTATCACTGGTGAGTACTTGTGGTGGATATCACTGGTGGGTATCACTGGTGGGTACTGCTGGCAGGTAGCACTGGTGGGTACTGCTGGCAGGTAGCACTGGTGGGTACTGCTGGCAGGTGCACTGGCTGGTACAGTGGCAGGTGCACTGGCTGGTACAGTGGCAGGTAACTAGCTGGTATACTGGCTGGTACACAGGCAGGTAACTGTCTGGTACAGTGGCTCGGACACTGGCGGGTAACTGGCTGGGACAGTGGCTGGAACACTGGCTGGTAACTGGATGGTACAGTGGCAGGTACAATGGTGGGTACACTGCCAAGTATGGAAAGGAGAGTTGATACTCACCGATGTGTGCAGAACAGAGCCCTCTGATGCTTGCCACCAGATCGTGGAGTCTGCTATCCCTGAGTACCGTTATGCAGGACAGAGCCCACGCTACAGGAAGCATGTGGCTGCAGTAGAGAGCAGAGCCGATGCTTCCTGTATAGCGCCGCAACACCGGCCCCTGTCATAGGCGGAGTGATAACAAATGCCATACTGATTGTACATCCCATCCCCCATCCCCCCGAACAAATAAGCACAGTTGAATTTACTTTCAATTTCCTATCACGTTCAATCCTGTGACAAATGTTATATCTACAATTTTCAGTCCATCTGAAGAGAAGCATGCCTCAATTAGTGAATCCATCTAAAGAAAATGTGTCAGTGCTGTAACCTCTCACAGCAATGTGAACAGTAGCCTATATGAATGACTCCAGTGACACCCCCCACTCAGTCAGACTGCACTAGGGTTGCCACATCATCCCTTTAATCCAGGACACACATGAATTACACAGGTCCTGTGGCTGATTAAGGTGGTAATTAAACTCACTTGGTGCCTTGTCTGCATTAAATTAGCCTCAGAACCTGTGTGATTCATATGTGTCCTGGATTAAAGGGATGATGTGGCAACCCTAGACTGCACCCACCGCCACCTGGACCTAAAAGTGATTCTAAAGCCTGCAGGCTGTATTAAGGTAGAAAAGCTTCGGTGTACAACCCCCCCCCTTCCCCTCCTATACTTACCTGAACCCGATCTCGATCCAGCAATGTGCACGAGAGCAGAGGCTCTTTTGGCTATCTTTCTCCTCGTTGGCTGAGACACAGCCATGTGAGCCATTGCTGCAGTCAAGGTCAATTACAGCCAGGGAGGAGGGAGCAGCAGAGGGGCTGAACTGCACTCTGTTTGTCTTATGGATACACAGAGTGGGGCTCAGGAATGAGCATGCACGCGTGCCCCTATAGCAAGCGGCTTGTCATACTGAACAAGTCTGGGTCGCCTGTTTGCCAACCATGTCTTTTGCCTGCTGCTTGGACAGATATTTTGCCTGCTGTGACAGTGCAAGGCACAGCCACTCCAGTAGTGAGATTGAAGACAACACAGTATTCTCACTTATGCAGAGTGAGGAATTCCAGGATATTATTTCAGAGTGGAGAAAATAGGATTTTTTTGACTTACCGTAAAATCCTTTTCTCTGAGTTCAGTGACAGACGCAGCCTCTATTCTTAGCATGTGGGGTTTATGCACCTTTCACTAGGAGTGGACTAGGCAGAACGTAGTTTAGCTCAAAGCAGACACAGCCCCTCCCAGGGGGCAGTCCCCACTTGGCAAAAACCCTCCTGCTCAGTTCGTAACAAGCAGTACAAACTCAACAAAAGAGGGGTGGGTGCTGCGTCCGTCAATGAACTCAGAGAAAAAGATTTTACAGTAAGTCAAAAAAATCCTATTTTCTCAATTGTTCATTGATGGACGCAGCCTCTATTCTTGACATGTGGGGATGTCCCAAAGCAGTGTCACAACGAGGGGTGGGCAACAACAACAACAGTACCCAACAAAAGTGTTCTCCGGGAGGTGCCAGACGCGCCTCACACCACCGCCTGCAAAACTTTGTGGCCAAAAGCAGCATCGGAAGACACTGCAACATCAACTCTGTAAAACTTGGAAAAAGTGTGCACCAAGGACCAAGTGGCAGCCTTGCACACCTGAGAAACCGACGCCTGGTGTTGGAAAGCCCAGGAAGTACCAATCGCCCTGGTAGAGTGAGCCGTGACCGGAAAGGGGGGCTCCTGGCCCCGAACAGCATACGCACGGGTCACCGTCTGTCTTATCCAGCGGGAAATGGTGGCCGACGAGGCCTCCATCCCCTTGCGTGGGCCATCCACCGCGACAAAAAGCGCATTGGACCTCCGAAACGAGGCCGTGGCTGCCAAATACACCCGCAGAGCCCTAAGCCAGAGACGGGCGCGGACACAGCGAAGGGAGGACAATGTCCTCATTGATGTGAAATGAAGAGACCACCTTTGGTAAGGAGGAGGGAAAGGGGCACAAAACCGCCTTGTCCCTATGTAGGACCAAGTACGGGGACCTACAGGACAGAGCTGCCAGCTCAGACACCCACCTAGCCTTATCACCACCAGAAAGGCCACTTTCTGCAAGAGCAGTTGCAGTGAAATATCCCCGATATTTTCGAAAGGCAGCTTCTGAAAGGACCAGATTAAGGTCCCAAGGCGACCGTACCTGGGGAGCGACATGACAAACCTCCTGGACAAAGGTACGGATCAAGGAATGCATCGCCAAGGGACGCTGAAAAAGAATCACCAGGGCAGAAATCTGCCCCTTAAGCATACTCAATGCCAACTTATGATCCAGGCCTTGCTGAAGGAAGGCCAGCACCCGAGCCACCGAGAAAGAACGGGGGTTCCAACCCCCCGCCTCGCACCAGGCAACGTAAGCCTTCCAGGTGCGGTGATAGATCTTACGCAAAGTGGCCTTACCTGCCTTGAGCATAGTGGAAATGACAAACTCAGAGAGTCCCCTATCTTAACACCTGGGACTCAATAGCCAGGCCATTAAAGCCAGCGAGGGTAAAGCAGGGTGCAAGATGGGTCCCTGTGAAAGTAGGTCCTCACGAAGCGGGAGCCGCCAGGGAACGTCGACCACCATCCGCACCACGTCGGCGTACCAGGGACGCCAAGGTCAATCTGGCGCTACCAGTATGGTTGGAATCCCTTCCACCTCTATCCTGCGCAGCAGGAGCGGGAGTAGCGGAAGGCAGGCATAGAGCAAATCGGTATCGAGACCACGGAGCCACGAGGGCATCCGCCGCGTCTGCCAGCGGATCCCTTTTTCTGCTCACGAAGGCCTGCACCTTCCGGTTGAGCCGGGATGCCAAGAGATCCACGTCTGGTGTACCCCATCTTTGACAAATCTGGTGGAACACCTCCAGGTTCAGGGACCACTCTCCCTGGTCCAACCTCTGGCGACTGAGGTAGTCCGCCTGCCAATTCTCGACGCCCGGGATGTGAACGGCGGAGATTGCCGGCACGTGACGCTATGCCCACCACAGAATGTGGGCTACTTCTGACGCCACTGTCACACTTTTCGTTCCGCCCTGATGGTTCACGTAAGCCACAGCCGTGGCGTTGTCTGACTGGACCCGAACAGGATGCCTGTGCAACCTTCACGACCAGTGGGAGAGGCAAAGCCTGATTGCTCGCAGTTCCAGCACGTTGATCGGGAGACGGGACTCTTCCGGAAACCAGCAGCCCTGGGTCGACAGCCTCCCCAGGACCCCCCCCCCCCCAGCCGTATAGGCTGGCATCAGTCGTGATCACCGTCCAGTCCACGGGAAGAAACGACTGCCCCAGCTACAAGGCCAGGGCCCGCAGCCACTAGGCGAGGGAACCTCGAGTCCGGTGATCCAAACTAATCAGCCGATCCAGGGATAGCGGAGACTTGTCCCATCGCAGCAGGATTGCCCACTGCAGGGGCCAGGTATGACTCTGGGCATAAGGCACCGCCTCGAAGGAGGAGACCATCAGCCCCAACACCCGCATGCAAAATCGGAGAGAACACCGCTGGGACAGCAGGGCCTGCACCGCAACTTGGAGCGTCAAGACCTTGGCGGCAGGAAGAAACACCTTCGCCCGCTCCGTGTCCAGGACCAAGCCCAGGTATTCCAACCGGCGCGACGGAGTCAGTACCGACTTCGGAAGGTTGATCACCCAGCCGAAGTTCCGCAGGAAACCGAGGGTGATGTCCACACTGTCCTTCAAGGCTAAGGTCGACTGCGCTCGCAGGAGGTCATCGAGATATGCCACCACGGCTATGCCCCTCTGCCGCAGCAGAGCCAGCACTGGGGCTAGAAGCTTGGTGAAAACCCGTGGGACTGAGGCCAGACCAAACGGAAGGGCCACAAACTGGTAGTGGAGATCCCCCACCGCAAAGCACAGAAAGCACTGGTGGAGCGCACATATGGGCACGTGTAGATACGCGTCCTTGATGTCTAAGGAGGCCAAGAAGTCTCCCTGACGAAGCGCCACCAACACAGAGCGGACAGATTCCATTCTGAATTTCCGCTCCCTCACAAAGAAGTTGAGGGCCTTCAGGTCCAAGACAGGCCTGACCCCATCTTTTTTCTGAACTACAAAAAGATTGGTATAAAAACTGTGGAAAAATTCTGCAGACGGGACCGGAACAATCACCCCCTGATGGAGCAGGACTTGCACGGCCCCGAACAGGGCCTGCCGTCGCCCCGGGGGAAGCCTCAGATTGGATGCGAAGAATCTGTCCGGGGGCTGGGTACGGAAATCTATCTAGTACCCAGACGAAACCACCTCGCGCACCAAGAGATCCGCGAGGTCCACCGGTCTGTGAAAAGCAAGAGCCGCCCCCCCCACCCGAACCGCGTGTGGGGGCGACCCATCATGCGGAGGACTTCTCCTCTGCCTTTTTGGCCTTACGCTGCCAGGGACGCTTCTGGCCCCCCGCGGGAGCCTTGGGGGGCTGAGAGACCTTGTTCGAGGCATGTGGTGCACAAAAAAACCTCTTTTGAGTAGGGAAGGAAGGGCCCGCCCTGCGCCGGGGTTCCTTGCCCTTTCTGGGCTCCGGGAGGAATGTACTCTTTCCCCCAGTGTAATCCTTGATGATCTCATCGAGGGAAGCCCCAAAGAGGCGACCCGCTTCAAACGGCAGGTCCGTCAGGCCCTTCTTGACGCCTGGTCTCCTGACCAGCATCTAAGCCACAGCAGACGACTAATGACGAATGCAAACATGGACAGTTTGGACAGCATGGGAGCCATGTCGAGGGCCGCATCACAGAGGTACTTAAGGCCCTGAATCAGCTGGTCCGCCATCTGCACAGGTTCCGGAGGGGCCTGGAGATCTTCCAAAGCCCGATGCACGATGGCCGCCCATTCCGTAAGTGCCGGTTTCCACCAGCGCTAAAGCCTGCACCAGCCGCATTGCCGACCCCGCGACCAAGAACATTGCCTTGGTCACCGCCTCAGTTCTCATGTCAGCCGGGTCCTTGAATGATGGAGAGCCCTCCATCGGAGTAGTGGTCGCTGTGTTCAGACGAGCCACCGGCGGGTCAACCGTCGGGGACTTCCACTTCTGCAACAGGGTATTCTCAAAGGGATAACGCACAAAAAAAAGTTTAGGCATGGCGAATGAACCCTGAGGTCGTCGCCACTCCTTGTAAACAAACTGATCAAAGTACGACAAATAAGGGAACACCTTAGGCGTCCGGGCCGGCCTATGCGACCCAAAAGCGTACGGCGCCCCCTGTGTCGCAGCCGGTCCCAGCTTCAGCATCTCACAGACCGCTGAGACCAATGAGCCAACCAGAGCCCGCTCACGAGCCGCGGTGGCCCCCGAGGGCTCATCCTCTTCATCAGAGGGGTCTCCGAGCTCGCCTTTCCGACAGCTCCAGGGGGGTCCCCTACACCGCGGAGCCCCCCTCAGGCTCAGAGTCCTCACCAGAGGACGGGGTGGTCATTTCCTCACCACCCCACCGTTACGGATCGGCTCTACCCGGCAGAAGAATCCCTCCAGGATGGCTGTCAAACTGGCCAGCGGAACCACAGGTGCCAGCGCTCCCTGGTCCCCACCGGAGACCCCTGGCTGGGAAGCACCTGCTTCGACCACCATTGCCCGCACCCCAGAAGACACCCACCGGCCAAACCAGACTGTGCGTCCCACAACGCCCCTCAAGCTGTCGCACTAGGGCCCCAGAGGCTCCTAGGAGGACTCACTCCACCGACCCGGGTGCTGCTGCTAGCGCTGCTGTAGCTGCCTGTAACCACCACTACCGCTGCTCTGCGTCCCCCACGTTAGGAGAGGCTCTTCCGGCCTGTATCCGGCACCAAGAGAGACAGGGCCGCCCACCCAGCCAGAAAATCTAAGGCCAGGATACGGCGGACCACACAATCATGACACACACTCGGCCGGCTACGGGAAAATGGCAGCCGTGCACAACATGCCGCCGGCAACGGCTCGCATACTTCGGCCACGCTGGGGAGAGTCCCTGGATCTAGGATATCCAGCCTGTCACCCAGCCGGCTACTTGATTGCATTCTTCATTAGAAATCTTGAGAAAAAGAAAAAAGAAATGGGGAACCGCAGATCCCAGCAGGGAACCAGGTCCTACTCCTTGCACTAGGCATAAAAAACTAGGTTGCTGAGCAGGGCAGGAGGGGTTATGCAAAGTGGGGACTGCCCCCTGGGAGGGGCTGTGTCTGCTTTGAGCTGAACTACGTTCTGCCTAGTCCACTCCTAGTGAAAGGTGCATAAACCCCACATGTCAAGAATAGAGGCTGCGTCCGTCAATGAACGATTGAGAAAAAGGGATTTTATTAAGACTTACCGTAAAATCCTTTTCTCTGAGTTCACTGACAGACGCAGCCCTTCATTGAAAAGTGGGGTTATATGCACATCCTACCAGGAGTAGACTAGGCAAATAGAAAGAAAGCAAGCTGACCCCTCCCAGGGGGCCATCCTCACTAACATATAACCCCCCTGCTGTGGATAGCATATCAGTTCGTTACAAGCCATACAAACGCAACACAGAGGGGTGGGTGCTGCGTCTGCAGTAAACTCAGAGAAAAGGATTTTATGGTAAGCTTTAATAAAATCCCTTTTTCTCTTACGTTCACTGACAGACGCAGCCCTTCATTGACAAGTGGGGATGTCCCAAAGCTGTGTCAGTAAGAGGGGTGGGTAAACAACAACAACAACTGTACCCAACAGAGTCCTCTCAGGAGGCGCCAGCCGCGCCTACACACTTTGCGGCCAAAGGCAGCATCCACGGATGCTGAAACATCAACTTTGTAAAACTTAGTAAACGTGTGCACCGAGGCCCAAGTGGCCGCCTTGCCCACCTGTGACACCGAAGCCGGGTGTCTAAAAGCCCAGGAAGTGCTAACTGCCCTGGTGGAATGAGCCGTGACTGGAAAAGGGGGTACCTTGCCCCGAACAGTATACGAATGGGTCACGGTCTGTCTGATCCAACGGGAAACAGTGGCCGATGAAGCCGCCAATCCTTTGCGCGGACCATCCGTCAGCACAAACAACGCATCGGACTTCCGAAAGGAAGCTGTACCCGCCAAGTACACCCGCAAAGCCCTTATGACATCCAAAGAATGTAACTCAAATTCCTTTGTTGCGACGGGTGCAGACATAATGAAGGAAGAACAGTATCTTCATTAATGTGAAAAGAAGAGACCACCTTCAGTAGAAACGAAGGACACGGGCGCAAGACCGCCTTGTCCTTATGAAGGACTAGGTATGGAGACCTCCAGGACAACGCTGCCAACTCAGACACCCGCCTAGCGGATGTAATGGCCACCAAAAACGCCACCTTCTGCGACAGCAATTGTAAGGGAATATCCCTGATCTGCTCATATGGCGGTTTCTGCAGTACAGAAAGCACCAAATTCAAATCCCAAGGCGCCAAAGGCGACCCTATCTGAGGAGCCACATGGCGTACACCCTGCACAAACGTACGAATCAATGAATGTGATGCCAAAAGCCGTTGAAAGAGAAATCACCAGAGCCGAAATCTGACCCTTGAGCGTACTCAACGCCAATTCTTTATCCAGGCCCTGCTGCAAAAAAGCCAGGACCCGGGACACAACGTAAGAGCGAGGGTTCCAACCCCCCGCCTCACACCAGGCAATATAGGCCTTCCAGGTGCAATGATAAATCTTGCGCGAAGTACACTTGCGTGCTTTAAGCATGGTAGGGATAACGGAGTCAGCGACACCCCTATCCCTCAACACGTGGGACTCAATAGCCAAGTCGTCAAAGCCAGCGAGGGTAAAGCAGGGTGCAAGATGGGTCCCTGAGATAGCAGATCATCGCGCAGCGGAAGACGCCAAGGAACATCTGCCACCATCCGCACCACGTCGGCGTACCAAGGAAGCCGAGGCCAATCCGGAGCTACCAGGATTGTCTGAATCCCCTCCGCTTCTACCCTGCGCAGTAGGCGCGGTAGAAGCTTGATGGGAGGGAAGGCGTACAGGAGCCGATACCGACCCCAAGGTGCTACCAACGCACCCGTGGCGGCCGCCAGCGGGTCTCTTGCCTGCACACGAAGGTCTGCACCTTGTGATTGAACCGGGACGCCATGAGGTCCACGTCTGGCGTGCCCCACTTGTGGGAAATCTGGCGGAACACCTCTGGATGTAGGGACCATTCCCCCTAATCCAGTGTCTGGTGACTGAGAAAGTCCGCCTGCCAATTCCTTATGCCCGGAATGTAAATGGCGGAGACTGCTGGCACATGGAGTTCTGCCCATTGCAGAATCAAAGCTGCTTCCGCAGCCCAGCTCCTTGTTCTGCCCTGATGGTTCACGTACGCCAGTGCCGTGGCGTTGTCCGACTGAACCCAAACTGGGAGGCCGCGCAGCCTCACTGTCCAGTGGGAGAGGCAGAGCCTTATCGCCCTCAACTCCAGCACATTGATCGGAAGGCAGTATTCCTGGGCCGACAAACAGCCCTGAGCAGATAGCTGCCCCAGGACCCCCCCCCCGCCAGCCCGAAAGGCTGGCGTCCGTCGTGACTATCGACCAATTCAGGGGGAGAAAAGACTTCCCCAACATTAGAGCCGGAGCCCAAAGCCACCAGGCCAACAATCCTCTGGTCTGATGATCCAATCTGATCAGCTGGTCCAGGGACAGCGGAGACTTGTCCCACTGTGACAGTATCGCTCGCTGCAGGAGCCGAGTGTGACTCTGGGCGTAAGGTACCGCCTCGAAGGCCGAGACCATGAGCCCCAACACCCGCATACAGAACTGTAAGGAGGACCACCGGCGTGACAGCAGGGTTTGCACCGCTGCTTGCAGTGTCAGTAACTTGGCCGGAGGTAAGAACACCTTCTCCTGCTCTGTGTACAGAATCAGACTTAGATATTCTAGTCGACAGGACGGGGTCATGGTCGACTTCTGCAAATTGATCAGCCAGCCAAAGTCTTTCAAAGAGGCCATGGTGATAGCCACGTTCTCCTCCAGAGCCGAGGCAGACTCCGCTCGCAGGAGTAAGTCGTCGAGGTAGGCTACCACCGCGATGCCTCTCTGCCTCAACGCCAGCACCGGAGCCACCAGCTTGGTGAACACCTGAGGAGCCGAGGCCAGACCGAAGGGAAGTGCCAGGAATTGGTAATGTAGATCTCCCACCGCAAGCGCAGGAAGCGCTGGTGCCGGAGACAAATGGGAACGTGGAGGTACGCGTCCCTGATGTCCAGAGATGCCATGAAGTCCCCTTGGTGTAGGGCGGCCACAACCGAACGGACGGATTCCATTCTGAATTTGCGCGCCTTCACAAAGTGGTTTAGCGCTTTTAGGTCCAGAACTGGCCTGACCCCTCCTTTTTGGGCACCACAAATAGATTTGAATAGAAACCGCGGAACCTTTCCAACGGAGGTACCGGCACAATCACCACTTGTTCGGAGAGCGCCTGGACAGCCCCTAGGAGAGCCTCTCGATGCCCCTGAGGGAGTCTCAAGTTCGATGGGAAGAACCTGTCTGGGGGTAGAGTGCTGAACTCTATCCTGTACCCGGAGGACACCACTTCCTGCACCCACCGGTCGGGAATGCGGGCAGTCCACCTGTCTGCGAACCCCAGAAGTCGGCCCCCCCACCCAATGGTCGGGTGGGGGCAACCTATCATGCAGAGGAGGGCTTGTCCTCTGTCCTTTCGTTCTAGCGCTGCCAGGGACGCTTCTCGGCCCCTGCGGCAGGCTTGCCGGGCCTCGACCCTATGCCCGCTGCGCCAGGGGCATGAAAAAAACTCTTCTGACCCGAAGAGACAGGTCCCTGCTTGCGGCGGAACTCCCACCGCCTGGGCTCCGGAAGGAAAGTACTCTTCCCCCCAGTGAAATACTTGATGATTTCATCCAACTGTGGCCCAAAGAGACAGCCACCCTGAAAGGGAAGATCCGCAAGACCTTTTTTTTTTTTTTTTTAGACGAGTGGTCACCGACCACGAACGTAACCAGAGAACTCGTCTGATAATGACTGCAAAAACAGACATCTTTGACAACATGGGAAGCAGGTCCAGAGCTGGATCACACAGGTACCGAATACCCTGAAACAAATGGTCTGCCTTTTGTGACGCTTCCAGCGTCCTGCCGCAGTCCAAATCATTCTGCGGCTCTGCCATACATTCCGACAGATATTGCGCCGCTATGGCAGATGCCAGGGCCGGCTGCATGGCTGATCCTGCCAACAGGAAAAGTGCCTTGGACACTGCCTCCGTCCGCCTATCAGCATGGTCGTTGCCTTGTTTAGGCGAGCCACCGGAGGGTCTACTGTGGGAACAAATGGGAACGTGGAGGTACGCGTCCCTGATGTCCAGAGATGCCATGAAGTCCCCTTGGTGTAGGGCGGCCACAACCGAACGGACGGATTCCATTCTGAATTTGCGCGCCTTCACAAAGTGGTTTAGCGCTTTTAGGTCCAGAACTGGCCTGACCCCTCCTTTTTGGGCACCACAAATAGATTTGAATAGAAACCGCGGAACCTTTCCAACGGAGGTACCGGCACAATCACCACTTGTTCGGAGAGCGCCTGGACAGCCCCTAGGAGAGCCTCTCGACGCCCCTGAGGGAGTCTCAAGTTCGATGGGAAGAACCTGTCTGGGGGTAGAGTGCTGAACTCTATCCTGTACCCGGAGGACACCACTTCCTGCACCCACCGGTCGGGAATGCGGGCAGTCCACCTGTCTGCGAACCCCAGAAGTCGGCCCCCCCACCCGGAAATCGGGTGGGGGCAACCCATCATGCAGAGGAGGACTTATCTTCTGCCTTTTCGCTCTTGTGCTGCCAGGGTCGTTTACCGGGCCCCGAGGCAGACTTGCCGGGCCTCGAACCGTTGCCCGCTGTGCCGGGCGCACGAAAAAACCTCTTCTGACCTGAAGGAGCAGGGCCCTGCTTACAGCGGAACTCCCGCCACCTGGGCTCCGGGAGAAAAGTACTCTTCCCCCAGTGAAATCCTTAATGATTTCATCCAACTGCGCCGACTTCACCCAAAGAGCCGACCGCCCAGAAAGGGGAGATCCGTGAGGCCCTTCTTAGACGCATGGTCACCCGATCAAGAGCGTACCCAAAGCACCCGTCTGATAATGACTGCGAAAACAGACATTTTAGACAACATGGGAAGCAGGTCCAGAGTGCGTCACACAGGTACCGAAGACTCAGATGGTCTGAGACGCCTCAAGCGGCCTCCCGCAGCTCAAGTTGTTTTGCAACTCAGTCGCACACTCAGTAAAAGATTGCGCCGCCATAGCAGACGCCAGAGTCGGTCTCATGGCTGATCCTGCCAACAAGAAAAGTGCTTTGGACACTGCCTCCGTCCGCCTATCAGCCGGATCCTTAAAGGAGGGGGACCCCTCCAAGGGAATGGTCGTTGCCTTATTCAGGCGAGCCACTGGAGGGTCCACTGCGGGGGATGCCCACGTCTTCACAAAACGATCCTCAAACGGGTAGCGTATAGCGAAGCGTTTGGGCAGGGCGAAGGAATTCTGCAGACGCTGCCATTCCTTATAGACCAAATGGTCAAAAAATTGATCATAAGGGTAAGCCCTAGGGGACCTGGGTGGCCTAGCCGACCCACAAACGTATGCAGTCTCTTGCGACTCCCCTGCTTGGTCCAGTCGCAAAGACGCACGAATATCAGCGATCAGTGCGGTCACCAGCGCCTTCTCGCGTGCAACCGAGGCCCCTTGGTCTTCCTCGCCGTCTGAGAGCCCCCGCTCACCCTCAGAGCTCCACGGGGGTCCCCGTGACCACCGAGGCCACTTCCGGCTCAGACTCTTCCCCCGATGAAGGTGGAGGATTTTTTTAGGGGCCCCCTTAGCACGGCTCGGCACCTCCCGGGGAAAAAATTCCCCAAATACTGATCTTAACTGGTCCAGGGACACCAGAGTCCCTAACGCAGGTTGCGCTTCCACTGGCTCCTCCTTGGAAGGACCCGCAGGTTCAGCCGCCATTGCGCCCCTGTACACTGACAGGCGGAAAGGCCCTGACACCTCCACAAAGCAGCCCCACCACTGCCACACAGATCAACCAGGAGGGAAACCCAGGAGGACTGCACCCACCGCTACCAGCACCCCAGGAAGAGCCCAGCTATACTTGCTGTTAGCTGCCTCTCAAAGAGCTGCGTCCCAGTAGGAGTGCTAGTGACTGCCAGTCAAAGAGCCTGCGCCGCCTATGCCATCCACGCTGTCCCAGGAAGTATCGGCTGAAAACGCACGTTTTCCTTGCCAGGCACATTCAACATGGCCGCTGAACGTGCACAAGAGGCCAAAGCCTGTATACAGGCCGCGACTACGGCAAAATGGCCGCCGCTCGACACTAGAGGCCAAAACACCAACAAAATGGCCATGGCTACGGCAAAATGACGGTGGATCGCCGCATGGCGGCTTCTAAGGCGTGGGGTGCGGGGGAGGGGGGTGTAGGAGTGGGGCGAAGACACCCAGAGGAGACCTGAGCCCAGAAAAAAAACCCCCACCAGCCGGCCCAAACCGCTTACAATCGCCCAGCGCCCCTAGGGGGGAGAGAGGGGGTCACTCATCAGTCCAACAGGCATAGCGGGTAGCCACCCGGTTGCAGACCTTCCTCCCACTGCCGGAGAGGGATGCTGCAGGCCACAGGCCCCTGGACGGGAACAAGGTCCGGTCACTGGGCGCAAGTGGGGATCACCCACTGGCCACCCGCACGGAACGGGCACGATGTGGCGGACCCCGCCAAAGCTAAGGGTAGCTCCCATCGGTCGGCCGCGCTGGGGAAAGTTCAGGATTCTGGATATCCTCTATGCCCCAGCCGGCTTCTTGACAGCAGTCTTCATCAGATAGCTTGAGAAAAACAAAAAGCGGTAGCAAAAAAAGGGAAACTGCAGATCCCATAAGGGAACCAACTCTAACTCCTTGCACTAGGCATAATAAAACTGATATGCTATGCACAGCTGGGGGGTTATATGTTAGAGTGAGGACGGCCCCCTGGGAGGGGTCAGCTTGCCTTCTATTTATTTGCCTAGTCTACTCCTGGTAGGATGTGCATATAACCCCACTTGTCAATGAAGGGCTGCGCCTGTCAGTGAACGTAAGAGAAAACTAAGCTTTTGGTTTTCTCCAGGTTTTGTAATTCCTGGATCAAAGTCTGGAGTCCAGAGGCTTTGAAGATCTTTGTGTGGGAAGAAGCCTCCTGAGTCCAAGTCTTCTCAGAAACCTATTACACTTGAGCAACACCCCCAGAGTATCACACTGCATACTGACCACATCTCTGACTGCCATCTAAACTAACACTGAGCCTGGACTGATCTTTTACCTGCATACCAACCACATCTCTGCCTTCAGCCTGAACTGAACCCGGATGTTTGTTTACTTTCTTGTGAGACACTGGTCCCAACCATCCTCTGTAGGAAACTGCACTCCTGGAGGAACCACAGATCTGCTGTTGTTTACCCCTGTGTTCAACCTCCTGTTCTTCATGACCAGTGAACACAGCAATGTGTAATGGGGGCAGTCATGTACCAGTAGATTAGGTCTGCTTGGCCTTTAGAAACAGGCACTGCTATAGGTAAAGCTACACTATGCTGTATTCCCTACAGCGGCAGCCATGAAAGTACATTGTTTTCTATGCAGTGTTGGCTGATTTTTGTGATACACAAGATGTGATAATGGGTACATTTTCATTAACCATTTCAGCCCCGGAAGGATTTACCCCCTTCCTGACCAGAGCACTTTTTGCGATTTGGCACTGCGTCACTTTAACGGACAATTGTGCGGCGTGACATTGTAGCCAAACAAAATTGACGTCCTTTTTTCCCCACAAAGCTTTCTTTTGGTGGTACTTGATCACCTCTGCGGTTTTAATTGTCTGCGCTATAAACAAAAAAGAGCGACAATTTTGAAAAAAAAACAAAAAACAATATTTTTTACTTTTTGCTATAATACATGCCCAAAAACAAATATATAAAAAAAACTAATTTATTAGTTTTGGCCGATATACATTATATTATATATATATATTCTTCTACATACTTTTGGTAAAAAAAAAAAAATATATATATATATATATATATAAAATCGCAACAGGCATATATTGATTGGTTTGCGCAAAAGTTGCCGCGTTTACAAAACATGATAATTAATTTATTGCGTTTTTACGATTTTTTTTTTTTTTTTTTACTAGTAATGGGGGCGATCTGTGATTTTTATTGGGACTGCGAAATTGCGGCGGACAGATCAGATATTTTTGACACTTTTTTCAGACCATTGACATTTATACAGCGATTAGAGCTAAAAATAGCCACTGATTACTGTATGAATGTGTGTAAGGGGAAATACTGCGCTAAGTATAAGTTCCAACAGCTGCCAACACCACAATCAAACAAATTGTGTTAAATGTGTTAAGGGAATTATTGTGTAGCGCTAGTTGGAACTTAAAAATACCATTAATCCCAAACGTGACTGGGAAAGATGTGTAAATATAAATACATAAAAATACGTGAAGAAATTACATGTGTTTGAAAAAAGTGAAAATAGGAATATTCGGAATGTATGTGCAACTGTGTTCCCTAGGCGTGTTCTGTGTGGGGGCTGGGCTACCATGGGCATAACAGATCTAACTGATCCCGATGACAAGGATCAGTAGATCACTGTCACGGCGCCTGACAGAGTGGGGAACTGCCATGTTTACATCGGCGGTTCCCCGCTTTTCTTCTGTATCAGGCAATCGCGGGTTGCCGGTGGACATCGAGTCTGCCCGATCCGCGACCACACTCAGGGAGCGCGTGGCAGGCACGAGAGTGTGCTGCCGGCGTGCTCCCACCCGCTAGCCACGCCTGCGTGAATATTCACGCTGCGCTGCCGCTCTGCAATAGTAAATGTACGCGAGCCGGTCGGGAACCGATTAAAAGAGTCTCACACAAGTGGTATCCCCATACTCAGGAGTAGCAGAATGTGTTTTGGAGTGTTATTCTAAGTATGGCTATGTTGTGTGAGAAATATCTTATTTGAAAATGTTTTGTTAAATAATAAATAGATTTTCGTTTTTTTCCCACATTTTCCAAATACTTGTGGCAAAAGCGACATTACCAAAAGACTCACTATGCCTTTTTTTTTTTAAAAACACTTTGGAATATTTGCTTTCAAAAATGTGGTCATTTTGTGGGTGTTTCCACACACCAATTCACATCCACCCTAAAATTGACTTCAATCTTCAGCAATGCATGAAATTAGAGAGAAGGCCCATAGTGTAAAACCTTTTGAAAAAGTCTGCAAGGGACGCAATGCATCAGATGGGCGGAGCAGAGTAAAGTCATTACGTTGTATGAGGCGCCGTCTTTGATTCCCTAAAGGAGTTACTAAAAGAGTATCCGTGGATGTTCTCTTTTTTTTATATACTAATAAATTGTAAGTACATTTTCTGCCTTGTAAAAGAATCAAACAGTTTTACCTACTGAACCTTCTCTCTGATTTAATGCAATGGCGGAAATTGAAGTAAATTTACAGTAGATGTTAATTGGTGTGTATATGTGGACAACTATTCGCAGAGGAGGAGTGATCCGGGGAGCAGTTTTATTACTTACAAGCGCTGTTGACCTTTTAGTTATAAAAAATAGTGAGGTCCATCATCCAAGGTGAGAGTACATCATGAGCAGCACTGTGCTGGTATGGTACACAGTATCTGGGTTATTTAAAATCACAGTAAAGATCTTCAGTTGGCACAAGAAATCATTTTGTGGACATTTTAAAAGGGATTATAAAATATTGTTTAAATGTCACTAAGTTTTATTAACCTGATATATTTGATATTCACAAAATACTAGTTGAGATTGACTATTTACGCAGGATATTGATGATCAATGCCCCGATTGTCAGTGCAGATGTCGTCGCTGAGGAATACCGCTTACTGGCTCTCCTCTCCTCAAGCGCCATCAGCGCGAGAGGAATGCCAATAACTGGCATTTCCTGTTTACACTGTGATCGGACACAGCTGATCACTTGGTAAAAAGCCTACATCATAGGCTCTTTACTGTGATCAATGTTCTATGGACACGGCGATCCACTTATTGCTGCTCGCTCCCGCAGGCATGGCTAGAATGGGAGGACATCATATGACGTCCTCCTAGAACGTGAGTGCTCCCACCCCTCCATCACTTTACTATACGGCGGGCAGGAAGCAGTTGAACTGCAAATAATTATTTTTATGCAAAAAAGGGATTTTATTAAAACTTACCGTAAAATCCTTTACTCAGAGTTCACTGACAGACACAGCGCTCCATGACATGTGAGGTTTATGGTCATCCTATTAGGAGTTAACTAGGCAGGGAAGAAGCAAGCTGGCCCCTCCCATGGAGGCCGTGCCCTCTTCCCACATAAACCCCCTACCTAGCTCAGCTCAGCAGTTCGTAACAAGCCGTACCGAAAGAGAGTGTAGAGGGGTGGGTGCTGCGTCTGTCAGTGAACTCAAAGAAAAGGATTTTACGGTAAGTTTTAATAAAATCCCTTTTTCTCCTATGTTCACTGACAGACGCAGCTCTCCATGACATGTGGGGATGTCCCAAAACTGTGTCAAAAAGAGGGGTGGGTAAACGACAACAGAACCTCTAAGGAGGCGCCAGTCGCGCCTACACTGCGGCCTGCAAAACTTTGCGGCCAAAAGCAGCATCCGAAATTGCTGACACATCAATCTTATAAAACTTAGTGAAAGGGTGCCCCATCTGTGGCAAATCTGTCTGAACACCTCTGGATGGAGAGACCACTCTCCCTGGTCCAGCGTCTGGCGACTGAGAAAGTCTGCCTGCCAGTTTTCCACGCCTGGAATGTAAATGGCGGATATTGCCCGAACGTGAAGTTCTGCCCAACGCAGGATCAGAGCTGCTTCCGCCGCAGCTGCTGAACTCCTTGTTCCGCCCTGATGGTTCACATATGCCACTGCTGTGGCATTGTCCGACTGGACCCGAACCGGTCGACCTTGCAACTTCACTGTCCATTGAGACAGGCATAGCCTGATCGCCCGCAGTTCCAGCACATTGATCGGGAGGCGCGCTTCCTGCGCAGACCAACGGCCCTGAGCAGATAGCTGCCCACGGGACCCCACCCCAGCCTGACAGGCTGGCATCCGTCGTGATTATTACCCAATGAAGGGGCAGGAACGACTTCCCCCGAGTCAGCGCCGGGTCCCGAAGCCACCAGGTCAGAGAGCCCCTGACCTGTGAGTTCAGGCGGATCAGAAGGTCCAGAGACCTGTCCCACCGAGACAGAATCGCTCGCTGGAGAAGGCGAGTGTGGCTCTGGGCATAAGGTACCGCCTCGAAGGTCGAGACCATGAGCCCCAGCACTCGCATACAGAACCGTAATGATGACTGCCGGTGTGACAGCAAGGTTCGCACCGCCATCTGTAGCGACAGCAACTTGGCCGGAGGTAGAAACACCTTCGCCTGCTCTGTGTCCAGAATCGGACCCAGATACTCCAGGCGACGAGACGGAGAAACCTTCGACTTTTGCAGGTTGATCAACCAGCCAAAGTCCTGCAACGAAGCCAAGGTGATCTTCACAGTCTCTTCCAGAGCCGAGGCAGACTCCGCTCTCAGGAGCAGGTCGTCGAGGTATGCTACCACCGCAATGCCTCTCTGCCACAGTGACGCCAGTACTGGAGCCACCAACTTCGTGAAAACTCGAGGAGCTGAGGCCAGACCGAAGGGGAGTTCCACAAATTGGTAATTGAGGTCCCCCACTGCAAAGTGAAGAAAACGCTGATGCCGTGAACAAATGGGAACATGGAGATACGCGTCCCTGATATCCAGAGACGCCAGGAATTCCCCTTGATGGAGGGCGGCCACAACCGAGCGAATTGATTCCATCCGGAATTTCCGCGGTTTCACATATTGGTTCAGGGCCTTCAGGTCTAGAACTGGCCGGACCCCCCCCCCCCCTTTTTGGAGACCACAAACAGGTTTGAGTAAAAACCTCGAAACCTCTCCTCTGGAGGTACTGGCACTATCACTCCCTGGTCGGAGAGTGCCTGAACAGCCCCTAAGAGGGCCTCCCAATGCCCCTGTGGGAGGTTCAAATTTGATGGGAAGAACCTGTCTGGGGGTAGAGTGCAGAACTCTATCCTGTACCCGGTGGACACCACCTCCCGAACCCACCGGTTAGAAATGTGAGCAGCCCACCGGTCTGCGAACCCCAGAAGACGTCCCCCCACCCGAAGACTGGGTGGGGGCAGCCCATTAGGCAGAGGAGGGCTTGTCTTCTGCCTTTTCAGTTTTGTGCTGCCACTGCTGCTTACCGGGCCCTGCAGCGGCCTTGCCAGGACGGTTCCCCTTTCCTGTTGCGCCAGAGGCGTGAACAAAACCTCTTCAGGCCCCTGTCTACGCCGGAATTCTCGCCTGCGGGGCTCCGGGAGGAAAGTACTCTTTCCACCAGTGAAATCCTTAATGATCTCATCCAGCTGTGGACCGAATAGATGGCCCCCCTGGAAAGGAAAATCCGCAAGGCCTTTTTTGGACGCCTGGTCTCCCGACCATGAGCGTAACCAAAGGACTTGTCTGAGAATGACGGCAAATACCGCCATTTTGGATAACATAGGGAGCAGATCCAGAGCTGCATCACAGAGGTATTTGAAACCCTGAAACAAAAATTCAGCTTTCTAGGGCACATCCATCAGGCTACCGCAGTCCAGATCATTCTGGAGCTCTGCCATACGCTCAGAAAAGTACTGCGCCGCCATGGCAGACGCCAGGGCCGGCCGCAGAGCTGAGCCTGCTAACAGAAAGAGGGCTTTTGACACCGCCTCTGTCCGCCTATCAGCCGGATCCTTAAAGGATGGGGACCCCTCCAAAGGGATGGTCGTCGCCTTGTTAAGGCGGGCTATCGGTGGGTCCACCGCAGGTGACGTCCACTTCTGAAGAAAACTATCCTCAAAGGGATAACGGATGGCAAAACGTTTTGATGGCGCAAAGGAATGCTGCGGACGCTGCCATTCATGATAAATCAGGTGATCAAAGAACTGATCATAAGGATAAGCTCTGGGAGCCCTGGGGGGTCTGGCCGATCCACAAACATATGCAGACGTCTGCGACTCGCCGTCCTGGCTCAGTCGCAGAGAAGTGCGAATCCCAGAGATAATGGCGGATACCAGTGCTTTTTCGCGCACAGCCGCCTCCCCCCGATCCTCCTCACCGTCAGAGGGGACTAGTTCACCTTCAGAAAGCTCCACTGGGGTCCCTGTGACCCCCAAGGTCATTTCCGGTTCAGAATCCTCCCAAGGAACAGGGGGGAGGAGGGCGTTTTTTAGGGGCCCCTGGAGCGATGCTTGGCTCCACCCGGGGAAGAAACTTGCTAAAAACCGCCCTCAGCTGGCCCAAAAAAGGCCCTTGCGCGGAGTGCGCTGTTGCTGAATCCCCCTCAGCAGGCACTGCAGGGCACTCTGCCATCGTTTCTTTTTTTTTTGTTTTTAAATAGCAACTGCAATGAAAAAAACACCTGTTTAAGGCACCCCCACACTGCCGCACACCACCGCCCCACAGAACACCAGGGAGACCCAGGAGGACTGCACCCACCTCCACCAGCACCACAGGAGAGCCCAGCTATACTTGCTGTTTGCTGCCAGTAACGTTCCTGAGGACCGCCAGGAGAGCTGCGCCGGCAGCCACACCGTTCCAAAGAGAAAGTAAAAACGGCTGCAGCACTTTTTTACAGCATGCAGGGACTCCAATATGGCCGCCGGAGTCATCCACTAGAGGCCAAAACCACCTGCAGGGAAGGCGACTATGGCAAAATGGCCTCTGTTAGCACTAGAGGGCAATTCCACAGTGAAAAAAAAAAATGTCCGCGACTACGGCAAAATGGCGGCGATCCGCTGCAAAATGGCGGCCCAAATCACTGAATGAACGGGGAAAACGATCGGTGGGTGCGGTGCGCGGGGGGTGGGGGTTTTGTGGGCAAAAGGACCCCAGGACCAGAGGACCCACACCAGTGGCTACCACCCAGTCAGACACCCGTTGCCCCCCCCCCTCTATGTCTGAAACAGGGGAGAGGGGGGCATTCACTCACCACTCCTGTCGGGCGTAGCGGGTAGCCACCCGTTCGCAAACCTTCCGCCCCAGCCTGGGTGGGATGCTGCCGGCCGAAAAGCGCCCGAACTGAACTGCAGTCCGGGACCTGGGCGCAGGTGGGGTACACCCCCAGGCCGCCCGCACGGAACGGGCACAATGCGGCGGGTCCCCATACTACGGGACTGGCCCGCATCGGTCGGCCGAGCCGGGGAAAGTACAGAGTTCTGCATGACCCTCTATGCCCGGCCGGCTTCTTGATAGTAGGTGAAAAAAGGAAAAATAAAATAAACGGTCTCAAACCTGACCGCAGATCCCCTAAGGGAGCCAAGTCAACTCCTGCAAACTAGGCATAAAAACTGGGTAGGGGGTTTATGTGGGAAGAGGGGACGGCCCCCCATGGGAGGGGCCAGCTTGCTTCTTCCCTGCCTAGTTAACTCCTAATAGGATGAGCATAAACCCCACATGTCATGGAGAGCTGCGTCTGTCAGTGAACATATGAGAAATATCGCTTTGATAAACATTTGTGCAACTATTGTAAAACCTGCAAAATCATTAACACCATCTATTTTTATTCTACTGGTCCTGTGTTTTCAGAAAATGTATGGTTTAGGGTTTTTTTTTTTTTACATATTCTGAAAGCTGGAAATGAAAAAGAAGTGAAAAAGGTGCAGCAGGAATCTATCAATGCACTTTACTCCTGGATGTGTTGGGTGGGATCGTTACCAAAGTAGCAGACAAACAGATAAATATAAAACTTACCAATGACACTCTTTAGAGCTAGAAAACCACTGACTGGCAGGGTAAGTACTAGATAGCCATAGCCCTCACCTTTGCATCTTTAGCTGATGGAAAACAATCTATACAAAAAAGGGCTACCTAAGCAGGTATACTGAGCTTTAGAACAAATAATCGGTGGAACATGTTAAAAAGTTAGCCAAACAGGACTGTTTAATTTAGCATGTATCATAATGCCAGTTAATTATGGAATGCTCATCAGATTCAAGGTCAATTTGTATTGTACTGTGATTAAGACCATATAATTTGGTAAAAAAAAACAAAAAAAAACAAAACAAGATTCTGTTAAAAAGAACACACCACACTCAGGATACATGATTCAATATAGTTTATTCTATGATAAAAGTATGAATGATACAATTATAAGTATGATGTTTTGCAGTCACATTTATTTTTATTTTGGCTAGAACTGTTAGAATGATTCAAAATCATTGGCAAATATGATTCTGCTCATCTACACCAACCTGGGTGTGGTAAAATGTGTTGCTATATAAAATCCTGCTGCTTATGAGAACTAAAAACACGGGGGTTTATTTACTAAGGCCCTGTTCACAGCTGAGCATTTTTCGGCTTGTAAAACACTCAGCTCCGAAGCTCCAAAATGCTCAACAAGCAAAATCCCATTTATTTCAATGCCCCCTGTTCACATATGAGCGTTTTGTCGCCTGAAGCTCAAAAAGGTACATGAGCTTCTTTTTGGCAGATTACAAGTGTTTTTGGTCCCATGGACTTAAATAGTAACGCCTGACTTGAGCAGAAAAATGCTCGTAAAATGCTCAAATAGCAGCTCTCCACCTCTAAAATTTCTCTCCCTCTCCTCCCCCTAGTGCTGTTTATCGGCTAAGCAAAAATGCCCGAAGCTGTAAAATACTTGTAATACACTTCTAAAACGCTTTAAAAAAAGCTGCAGAAAAAGCTTTAAAAAAGGCCAGTAAATCGATACGCTCAGGTGTGAATGGAGCCTAAAGCTGAAGAGTGCATAGAAACGAATCAGCTTCCAGGTTTTATTGCCAAAGCTTACGCGAACAAGCTGAGGTTAAAAGCTGATCAGTTTCTATGCAGAAGGGGGTTTTGCACTCTGTAACTTTAGTAAATAAACCCCACGGTCTCTTATGTCAAAAGCAAAATCTGGTACCATAGCTCCTTAGCTGTAATCAACCATTTGTCTGGAGTTTCACTTTAAAGGTGTAATGTCAGATGCATACAATTTTCAGCACATATGTATTTGATAATTTTTGTGTGTGTAGGCTGTTGAACAAATACTTAATCTGGGATATGCTCAGTTTAATTGTATGGAGATTGTTCAATTTTTTTTTTTTTTACAAGCTTTGCCTATAAATTCCTAAAGCTGAAGAAGAATAGGTAAAATTAGGTCCCCCCCCCCCCCCCCTACAATTTTAGAAACCTAACTTATCTGTAATGAAAGATGCCCCAAGCTGCTGACTGTGGAAATCATCTGTGCATGGATGCCTATTTCTCTCTCTGTCCCTGATTTGAACTCAATTGAAATGTTGTGGGGGAATTTGAAACCGGCCTTTCATGCAAGAAAACCCACAAAAGAAAATTGAATGCTTGCCATTGCAAACATTTTTACAATTTACATGAGGTGAACTTACTTTTTCATACCTCTATATACTATTGATAAAGGGTCACAAAGTCATAAAATGCTATAATTGACATGTATATATTTAGGATTGATAAGTTTTTAATGCTTAGCTCAATGCTATTGCTGAAAAAATACCCAGTTCCTGAAGACGATAAAGCATGAAGGCTTGCGAGTCAAACCTAGGGATCCATCTAGCTCAGGCTGCCATAGCAAAAAAAAAAAAAAGCACTATGAACTAATGGTAAAACTCATCAAATTGTCCACTATGCCCGCATGCCTTAACATTACACTGACATTAAGGACAGAGATAAAGAGTGGTCCCGTGACAAGGAGAAGATCTTGTGTTAGACACATCAGAAACTACTCCCAATTCACTTTAAGGGCCCAAGTGCATTTGGATATGTTGGGTTGCATAGCTCAACACAATAAAAACCGCAGACACAATGCTCAATCTCGCAGCCATCAGGTGACGGCGATTTGCGATAACAAGCCAGACTGCCGCCGTCAGGTGGCGGCGGGTGGTCATTAAGTGGTTAAAGTATCGCAG
>BLSH010374717.1:95318-116083 GCA_018402905.1 Glandirana rugosa
GTGACGCTATGAAATTGGTGAATTACTGGTGGGCGGCGGTGGACTGCCGCCGTCAGACCGAACAATAGCGTTTAGCGGCAGTGGACTACCGACGCTCTAACTCGTAACACAGACGCCAAAAATAACACAACTCGATACGTTGGGTTGTATAGGTTTACGTGAACCCGGGAATTTCACTTAACCCTCATCAAAGACTACACAGATTGTGTTCTAGAAGAGGAACAGTGCCCTGGTGAGAAATAGAGACAGGAATTACAGTCACATTACAATTCCGTACGCCCGTATCACCTGTTATTGCTGAAAAAATACCCAGTTCCTGAAGACGATAAAGCATGAAGGCTTGCGAGTCAAACCTAGGGATCCATCTAGCTCAGGCTGCCATAGCAAAAAAAAAAAAAAGCACTATGAACTAATGGTAAAACTCATCAAATTGTCCACTATGCCCGCATGCCTTAACATTACACTGACATTAAGGACAGAGATAAAGAGTGGTCCCGTGACAAGGAGAAGATCTTGTGTTAGACACATCAGAAACTACTCCCAATTCACTTTAAGGGCCCAAGTGCATTTGGATATGTTGGGTTGCATAGCTCAACACAATAAAAACCGCAGACACAATGCTCAATCTCGCAGCCATCAGGTGACGGCGATTTGCGATAACAAGCCAGACTGCCGCCGTCAGGTGGCGGCGGGTGGTCATTAAGTGGTTAAAGTATCGCAGTGCCAAAAAGCAAAAAATGGCCCGGTCATGGGGGGGTGGGGTAAATCTTCCAGAGGTCAATTGGTTATACAATGTTTCGGTGTAGTAAAAAAGAATCCCTTACTCTAACCTAACCAGGCATTAGAAAGCAGTCTATCTCCAGCACATCAGCAAGAAAAGCTCTGTGGATGTGGTGTACGAGTGTGTAAGAGCTTACTATGACTAGCATTAAAAAAATCCACTGCTCTGTTGCGCATTTAGAGGATCCTGTCACTCTACTTTGTACAAGCAGCCCTAAATCCATTTGTGGATGTAGATCCCATGATCATGATTAGTCAGTCATGGTTATGGAAAGTTTGTGCAGAGCAACAAAAATCTTGCTGTGTGAATTCGTATCCCCTTTCCGCTCACTCCCAGTAGCTTCATCTTAGAGGAGAAAAGATCTCTGTGATGGGCAGAGCCAGCATAAGGCCGGCCATACATGGTTCGCATCTCAGCCGGTTCAGCAACTGGCGATAATCACTGACTTCTCTCGGCGGGGATGGCTTCCCCAGTCCGCCCCTACTCCCCCCATCCCGCCGGGAGCACCACCACCAGAAAAATTGAAGGCTTACCAGACCGCCAATAAAAGAGAGCCTCAAAGAGATCAACCATGAAGACCTCTCCAGGAAAAGCTGAACACGACTTTACTCCTATGTTGATATCACAGGTTGGATGCACCCATTCCTGGTGTGTCCTTTTCAGGATGATGTAAAACGGTGGTCTCCACCATCCTTTAAAACTTTTGTTGGTCCAACTTCTGTAAACACTAGGGTTGCCACATCATCCCTTTAATCCAGGACACATATGAATTGCACAGGTTCTAAGGCTAATTTAATGCAGATAAGGCTGCAAGTGAGTTTAATTGCCACCTGTGTGTGCAACAGATTATAGAGTAAAGGAGGACTAGCCTGCAAAAAAACTTGGGGAATACGTCAGGGTTTCTCAGCTGCTATGGCTCTGCGGGTCTTGCTGTGGTATCCTTTGGCATGGTGGCTGCTGTAACTGCAGAGGCAAAATTTACTTGGCTACACGTTTAAATCCCAGCATGCTTGGCTGTACAAGAGGGAACCTTGGCCACTTCAGGGATAGCTCCAACCAGCCACACCAAAATAGCAGTCACACATTCCCTGTTGAGCAAGCTAATGGTGCAGTGTCCTGAACTTCGGCACAGCAGTGGGAGGAGGAAAGGATAGCAAAGCATTAAAGCGGAAGTCCATGCTAAAACAAAACTCCCTACATCTATAGTCACCCACGATCTAGCACTAACCTGTCTAGCCCTGCAGAGGTTCTACCGCTGGAGATCGGGTTGGATCGCCTTCAGAAAAAGGTATGTATACTAATTTTTTATTTACAGGGCTAGATGGGTTAGTGTTAGATTGCGGATGACTATAGATGTAGGGATTTTAGTTTTAGCATGGACTTCCACTTTAAGCACAGGCAGCACTAGCAAAACATAGTTTCCAGACTGAGAGAAAGAGCAAAAGAGCAGGTACAGAGATCAAATGAGGATCAGAAAGTGCTAACAAGAAAGGATTGGAAAGTGCTGATTGTGAAAGGGATGACTGGAGACTGCTGCCAGGGACAAGGAAAGACTGAACAACGCTGTTGGTGAAATCATACACTGGTGGATTTGGGGGTAGAATTAAAATCCCCTCCAAAAAAATGTTTGAAACCCTCCCCTACATACATGCACGTGTTGGAGTGAGTTCCATTATTCACGGTTAAAGCGTTTAACCCCAAAAAATAAAGATCGTGCTCCTTTAAAGCATTATATACATCACTGTGCTTGTGCTGTGTCATTTGGTCCCCTGTATCACCTGTAATACCTGGCTGATCCTGCCAGTTTCTTCCCTCCCCCCTGTACGCTGACCACCAAAATATCAGGGCTGCTGAGCCCTGAGACCGTTGTCAGGGTACGTGCCTGCGTCAGCCGCAGCTCTCCTGTGTCCTCTCCCCCTTCTGCCTGTCAGCTCCATGTCCGCGCCGCCCCCTCCCATCCTGCTGCTCAAAATTACTGTTTCTTTTTAATATAATCCTCTGATTTTTAATGTAATGGCCCCCTGTGACTGTGCTTTATACAAATAATGCTGTATATACCTTGTTTACAGAGCGCTGATCTGTGCTCATTGACCCGCCTCTCTCTCCTCTCTCAGCCTGACAGATGCAGCGGGCAGGGTCACCTCTCTCCTCCTCCCCTCCTGACTGACGTCAGCGGGGGATCCCAGACACCGCCATCTGCATCTGTCAGGCCAAGAGAGGAGAGAGGCGGTGGGTCAATGAGCGCAGATCAGCGCTCTGTAAACAAGGTATATACAGCATTATTTTTATAAAGCACAGTCACAGGTTGCCATTACATTAACAAAAAGGATTATGTAAAGATACATTGGTGGGTTAACAACCATTTTAACTCCAAACTGCTGACCTGTAGGGGATTTTAAAGTGTCGCCTATGGAACATATACGGTACTAAAGTTTGTCGCCTTTTCATGGGCGCACCCAATTTTAAGGATGGATTTGATGGGTATTTACAGGCACAAACTCATATTTTATATTTTACCAAAAAATGGGGTAATGTATTGTGCTTCTGTGCCCTAAAATTAATTTCAGCAGTGCTTTTTTTTTTAACTGAAATTCTGCGTTTCATAAGCTGTTGCACTAATAACCCCATTTCTTTCAAAAAATATATAAGGTTTTGGGGTTTTATGTAATTTCCAAGCCTAAATTGTTTTTTAAACGTGTGCAAGCAAAGGCAAAAAACAATACTGACAGCAAATGGGTTAAATGAGGCAGATAATTTAGTTTAGTGTTAGGTCACCTAATTTTTGTTTAACGTTTTACCAAATTACCTTATTCGATTTTCCTTAAATTTAAGGTGAATCAGGAGCCTCACTGCAAAGATACTATCACTTCAGGCAATGTGACAATGTCTTTGTACAAATTATATTCTCACAGCAAAAACAAGCAGATAAAGTAGATATCTAAAGGAATACACACGTATGGTAATTATCACAGCCTCTGCACAAAAAAAAAAGAAAAAAAGGAAACCTACATACAGCTAGATAATTTACAGGCAGTTCTTATTTTGTTGCTGCAAGATTAAAATGGCAGTAAAACAAAGTAAAATTGATAAAATAATAATTACACATTTACAGGGAACATAAAATAATATTTTTAAATCTCATATTGGCAAATCCATTTACCTAAAACAAAAAAAGATCAGCTCAAGGGACATTAGTTATCTTTAGGGACATGTGTCCCTTGGGCTGCTGTGTCCTCCTTTCGCCAAAATCTTCAGCCTCTGATGCCCCCATCCCTGTAATCTTCCATTGTGACGGGGGTTAATAGAACTAAGGGGTTGTAGCAGGCACTCATCAAGTGTGCCCCACTATGACCACCCTTTTCACCTAGCTCCTCCAATGATAGAAACAGTTGTGTTAAAAATAAGAGCAGCGTGTTTTAAAAAGGGAGTAAAGCTCTAAATCCTAAAGCCCCGTACACACGATGCACAATTCGGTACTTTTCGTAGGACGAATGATCTGCTGATTTTCGGATCGTTAGTATGGGGCTTGACAGTCGATTCTGATTTTTCAGGCGACAAAATCTGGATGTGCAGACTATAAAATTTCTGTTGGATGTGACCATAATGTCCAGTTTCATATAATTAGTACGGTTTCGTCTGGGAAAAAAAATGTAAGACTACGCATGCTCAGAAACAAAAAAATACATACAAAACTATTCAACACATTACGTTGCTTCTGAAGTTGAATTCGGTTGTACGAGAATTTTTGTATGGTTAGTAACCTCTTCACTTTCGACATGAAGGACTAGCATCCAAAAAAAAAGTTTGAACGGTCGTCCGAAAATCGGATCGTGTGTACGAGTCTTAATAGCTTTTATTTCCACACACACAAATGCATTCGGAACACTGCACAGTCTATTCCAAATCAAAACATGAAGAAAAATGCTTCAAATGTGTTATTACTTTACAGAAAGTGAAGAAAAACGAATATTACAAGCTCATTTACTGTATAAACTGAAAAATGCTTGCGATTTTAGCTATCCTGTAAATCACTAAATATTTAGTTGTATAACCACTGTTTCTGAGAACTGCTTCACATCTGTGTTCATGGAGTCGACCAACTTCTGGCACCTGTGAACAGGTATTCCAGCCCAGGACGATTGCACTACATTCCACAATTCCTCTGCATTTCTTGGTTTTACCTCAGAAACAGCATTTCTGATGTCACCCCACAAGTTTTCTATTGGATTAAGGTCTGGGGATTGGGCTGGCCACTCCATAACATTAATCTTGTTGGTCTGGAACCAAGATGGTGCTCGCTTACTGGTGTGTTTGGGGTTGTTGTCTTGTTGAAAAACCCATTTCAAGGGCATTTCCTCTTCGGCATAAAGCAACATGGCCTCTTCAAGTATTTTGATATATTCAAACTGATCCATGATATGCATGAGAAGCATCCCCATATCACAATGCTTGCGCCACCATGCTTCACAGTGGCCTGTGGCTTGAATTCGGTGTTTGGGGGTCGTATGACAAACAGTCTGTGGTCCCTAGACCCAAAAAGAACAATCTTGCTTTCATCACTCAACAAAATGTTGCGCCATTTCTCTTTAGGCCAGTCAATGTGTTCTTTGGCAAATTGTAACCTCTTCAGCGCGTCATTTTTTTTCAACAATGGGACTTTACGGGGGCTTCTTGCCAATAGCTTGGCTTCACATAGGTGTCTTCTAATTGTTACAGTACTCACAAGTAACTTTACACCTTCTTCGATCACCCTGGAGCCGATCATTGCCTGAGTCTTTGCCATTCTGGAATATCTTCGATCCATTTGAATGGTAGTTTTCCATTTTCTCCCATGTCTTTTTTTGTTTGCCATTTTAAAGCATATGAGAACATTTTAGCTAAGCAGCCTATCAGTTTCTGCAATTCTTTATACGTTTTCCCCTCTCCAATCAACTTTTTAATCAAAGTATTCTGTTCTTCTGAACAAAGTCTGGAACGACCCATTTTACGCAGAGAGAAATGCACTATACCCAGCTTGTACAACATTTGCTGCCTTCCTCCTTAAATAAGGGCCACCTGTTTTTTCAAAGACTGAATGACCTCACTAATTAAACTCCACTCTGCTATTATTTTGAACACACCCCTATCAATGATTCAAATACACAGATTCAGCAGCATGCATGCCATGACTGTTGGGTCTGTTGGTTTTCTATTACCCTACTAGTAAAATATTTGCCATGTAGCAATATAATTTATATCAAAAACAGTGATTGATCTGGTTAGTGATGCTGGACTGTTATTATTTTGAACACAACTGTACTATAGCTCCATGAATAAAGGGGGTTGACATATCAATCACCTCCAGTCATAAAATTTGATTTTTTATACATACTTACCTGTAAAATCCATTTCTTTCGAAGGACATCATGGGACACAGAGCAGGCTATATATTCATATACATACTGGGTTATACGCCACCTATAGGTGAATGGACACTGGTAATCAAATAAAAAAACAAACAGGAAGTTCCCCCTCCTACACTGGAAGCACTTCAGGTTTGTAGCAAGCAATAAACTCCACAAAGACAGAGAGGGGAGGGACCTCTGCGTCCCGTGATGTCCTTTGAAAGAAATGGATTTTACAGGTAAGTATGTATAAAAAAAAAAAAATGTTCTCTCTCGGACATCACGGGACACAGAGCAGGCTACATATTCATATACAGTGCCTCGTGAAAGTATTCGGCCCCCTTGAACTTTGCGACCTTTTGCCACATTTCAGGCTTCAAACAAAGATATAAAACTGTATTTTTTTGTGAAGAATCAACAAGTGGGACACAATCATGAAGTGGAATGAAATTTATTGGATATTTCAAACTTTAACAAATAAAAAACTGAAAAACTGGGCGTGCAAAATTATTCAGCCCCTTTACTTTCAGTGCAGCAAACTCTCTCCAGGAGTTCAGTGAGGATCTCTGAATGATCCAATGTTGACCTCAATGACTAATGATGATAAATAGAGTCCACCTGTGTGTAATCCAGTCTCCGTATAAATGCACCTGCACTGTGATAGTCTCAGAGGTCTGTTTAAAGCGCAGAGAGCATCATGAAGAACAAGGAACACACCAGGGAGGTCCGAGATACTGTTGAGAAGTTTAAAGCTGGATTTGCATACAAAAAGATTTCCCAAGCTTTAAACATCCCAAGGAGCACTGTGCAAGCGATAATATTGAAATGGAAGGAGTATCAGACCACTGCAAATCTACCAAGACCTAGCCGTCCATCTAAACTTTCAGCTCATACAAGCAGAAGACTGATCAGAGATGCAGCCAAGAGGCCCATGATCACTCTGGATGAAATGCAGAGATCTACAGCTGAGGTGGGAGACTCTGTCCATAGGACAACAATCAGTCGTATACTGCACAAATCTGGCCTTTATGGAAGAGTGGCAAGAAGAAAGCCATTTCTTAAAGATATCCATAAAAAGTGTCGTTTAAAGTTTGCCACAAGCCACCTGGGAGACACACCAAACATGTGGAAGAAAGTGCTCTGGTCAGATGAAACCAAAATCAAACTTTTTGGCAACAATGCAAAACGTTATGTTTGGCGTAAAAGCAACACAGCTCATCGCCCTGAACACACCATCCCCACTGTCAAACATGGTGGTGGCAGCATCATGGTTTGGGCCTGCTTTTCTTCAGCAGGGACAGGGAAGATGGTTAAAATTGATGGGAAGATGGATGGAGCCAAATACAGGACCATTCTGGAAGGAAACCTGATGGAGTCTGCAAAAGACCTGAGACTGGGATGGAGATTTGTCTTCCAACAAGTCAATGATCCAAAACATAAAGCAAAATCTACAATGGAATGGTTCACAAATAAACATATCCAGGTGTTAGAATGGCCAAGTCAAAGTCCAGACCGGAATCCAATCGAGAATCTGTGGAAAGAACTGAAAACTGCTGTTCACAAACGCTCTCCATCCATCCTCACTGAGCTGGAGCGGTTTTGCAAGGAGGTATGGGCAAAAATTTCAGTCTCTCAATGTGCAAAACTGATAGAGACATACCCCAAGCGACTTACAGCTGTAATCGCAGCAAAAGGTGGCGCTACAAAGTATTAACTTAAGGGGGCTGAATAATTTTGCACGCCCAATTTTTCAGTTTTTTATTTGTTAAAAAAGTTTGAAATATCCAATAAATTTCGTTCCACTTCATGATTGTGTCCCACTTGTTGATTCTTCACAAAAAATTACAGTTTTATATCTTTATGTTTGAAGCCTGAAATGTGGCAAAAGGTAGCAAAGTTCAAGGGGGCCAAATACTTTCGCAAGGCACTGTACATACTGGGAAGTCCCAATGCCTGAGGGGAGGGAGATACAATCCCAATTAAACTGCAGTCCTTAATATGCTGTGGCCAAAAAGCAGAATCCTCCGCTGTTCTAAACATCCACTTGATAGAATCTTGTGAATGTATGTACTGACGATCATGTAGTGGCCTCAAAATCTGTGCCACGACGTCTGGTGGCAGAAGCCCACGAGGTCCCTATCTCCTGGGGGAAAGAGCTCTCACCCTGAATGGGGGAGCTCTCCCCTTTAACCATAAACTTGAGTAATCAGCTGGCTAATCCACAGCGAAAACAGCAGCCTTGGATACCGCCTGACCCTTCCTAGAGCCTTCAGGCAACAAAAAAAGGCATCAGTCCTACTAAGGTCTACAGATCTCTTCAGACAGCACGTACCACAACAAGAGAGTGCAATCTTCTCTCCTCCAGTGAGGAGGGCTGAGAATAAAAAGAAGGCAACATAATATATTCATTGAGATAAAAGGCCGACACTATCTTTGGTAGGAAGGATGGAAGAGGCCGCAACACCACCTTATCCTGGTGCAATCTCAAGTCTGGCTCTTTACAAGAAAGAGTTGCCAACTCCAAAAGCCTTCTGGCTGGGGTGATGGCAAAAAAGGGATTTTATTAAAACTTACCGTAAAATCCTTTTCTCTGAGTTCACTGACAGACGCAGCCCTCTTAGACATGTGGGGTTATATGCACATCCTACTAGGAGTTAACTAGGCAAAAAGAAAGAAAGCTGGCCCCTCCCAGGGGGCCGTCCTCTCTCTCTCCCATATAACCCCCCTGCTCTGCTCAGCATATCAGTTCGTAACAAGCCGTACAAACATAACGCAGAGGGGCGGGTGCTGCGTCTGTCAGTGCACTCAGAGAAAAGGATTTTACGATAAGTTTTAATAAAACCCCTTTTTCTCTTACGTTCACTGACAGACGCAGCCCTCTTGGACATGTGGGGATGTCCCAAAGCTGTGTCATAAAAGAGGGGTGGGTAAACGACAACAACTGTACCCAACAGAAACCTCTCAGGAGGCGCCAGCCGTGCCTACACTGCCGCCTGTAAAACTTTACGGACAAAAGCAGCATCCGCAGATACGGACACAAACTTTATAAAACTTAGTAAATGTGTGCACCGAGGCCCAAGTAGCCGCCTTGCACACCTGTGACACTGAAGCCTGGTGTCTGAAAGCTCAGGAAGTGCTAACAGCCCTGTTGGAATGAGCCTTGACTGGGAAAGGGGATACCTTGCCCCGAACAGAATACGCATAAGTCACGGTCTGTCTGATCCAATGGGAAACTGTAGCCGACGAGGCCGCCAATCCTTTGCGCGGACCGTCCGTCGGTACAAACAACGCGCCAGCATCCGAAAATAGTCTGTAGCTGCCAAATACACCCGCAAAGCCCTCACGATATCCAATGAATGTAACTCAAATTCCTTAGGATGTGAAGGATGCGGACACAACGAAGGAAGAACAATATCTTCATTAATGTGAAAAGAAGAAACCACCTTCGGTAAAAACGAAGGAGAAGGGCGCAAGACCGCCTTGTCCTTGTGAAGGACCAAGTAAGGAGACTTGCAGGACAACGCTGCCAACTCAGACACCCGCCTAACGGATGTAATGGCCACCAAGAAAGCCACTTTCTGCGACAGCAATTGTAAGGGAATATCCCTGATCTTCTCATATGGTGGCTTCTGCAGCACAGAAAGCACCAAATTCAAATCCCACGGTGCCGTAGGCGACCGTACCTGAGAAGCCACATAGCGCACACCTTGTACAAATGTACGAATCAACGAATGTGACGCCAAAGATCACTGAAAAAGAATCACCAGAGACGAAATCTGACCCTTGAGAGTACTCAAGGCCAATTTTTTTATCCAGGCCCTGCTGCAAAAAGGCCAGGACCCTGGACACAACGTAAGAGCGGGGTTCCAACCCTCCGCCTCACATCAAGCAATATAGGCCTTCCAGGTGCGATGATAAATCTTGCGCAAAGTACACTTGCGCGCTCTCAGCATGGTAGGAATCACGGAGTCAGTGACACCCCTATCCCTCAGCACCTGGGACTCAATAGCCAAGCCGTCAAAGCCAGCGAGGGTAAAGCAGGGTGCAAGATGGGTCCCTGAGACAATAGATCTTCGCGCAGCGGAAGGTGCCAGGGAACATCTGCCACCATTCGCACCACGTTGGCGTACCACAGACGCCGAGGCCAATCCGGAGCCAGCGGTAGAAGCTTGATGAGAGGATATGCGTACAGAAGACGATACCGACCCCAAGGCGCCATCAGACCTATCTGGGGGTAGAGTGCTGAACTCTATCCTGTACTCGGAGGACACCACTTCCTGCACCCAACGGTCGGAAATGCGGGCAGTCCACCTGTCTGCGAACCCCAGAAGACGTCCCCCCACCCAATGGTCGGGTGGGGGCAACCTATCATGCAGAGGAGGGCTTGTCCTCTGTCCTTTCGTTCTAGCGCTGCCAGGGACGCTTCTCGGCCCCTGCGGCAGGCTTGCCGGGCCTCGACCCTATGCCCGCTGCGCCAGGGGCATGAAAAAAACTCTTCTGACCCGAAGAGACAGGTCCCTGCTTGCGGCGGAACTCCCACCGCCTGGGCTCCGGAAGGAAAGTACTCTTCCCCCCAGTGAAATACTTGATGATTTCATCCAACTGTGGCCCAAAGAGACAGCCACCCTGAAAGGGAAGATCCGCAAGACCTTTTTTTATTTTTTTTTTTTTTTTTTTTTTTAGACGAGTGGTCACCGACCACGAACGTAACCAGAGAACTCGTCTGATAATGACTGCAAAAACAGACATCTTTGACAACATGGGAAGCAGGTCCAGAGCTGGATCACACAGGTACCGAATACCCTGAAACAAATGGTCTGCCTTTTGTGACGCTTCCAGCGTCCTGCCGCAGTCCAAATCATTCTGCGGCTCTGCCATACATTCCGACAGATATTGCGCCGCTATGGCAGATGCCAGGGCCGGCTGCATGGCTGATCCTGCCAACAGGAAAAGTGCCTTGGACACTGCCTCCGTCCGCCTATCAGCATGGTCGTTGCCTTGTTTAGGCGAGCCACCGGAGGGTCTACTGTGGGGGACGCCCACTTCTTTACGAAACTATCCTCAAAGGGATAGCATATAGCGAAGCGTTTAGGTAGGGCGAAGGAATTCTGCGGACGCTGCCATTCCTGATAGACCAGGTGGTCAAAAAATGTATCAGAAGGATAAGCCTTAGGCGACCTAAGCAGCCTAGCAGACCCGCAAACATATGCGGACGCTTGCGACTCCCCTGCCTGGTCCAGTCGCAAAGACGCATGGATATTAGAAATCAGTGCAGTCACCAGCGCTTTTTCGCGCGCAACTGAGGCCCCCTGGTCCTCTTCTTGTCTGAGGGTACCGGCTCACCCTCAGAGTTCCACGATGGTCCCTGTGACCCCCGAAGCCATTTCCGGTTCGGATTCTTCCCGTGAGGAACAAGGGGGAGGCGGGCGTCTTCTAGGGGCCCCCAAAAGCGTTGCTTGGCCCCACCCAGGGAAGAAAACTCGGGTGGAATATAGGACCCTAAGAGAGTCGATCGGATCGGACTGGAAGCTGCCAAGGCCGGTCCGCCATTAACCTCATTATCTCTGGGTAGCAAGGCCTCCTGACCCAATCTGGCGCCACCAGAATGACTGTCGCCGCCTCCTTCTAAATTTTGCGCAAGGAATGCGGTTGCAGAGAGATTGGGGAAAGGCATAAATAAGGAGAATTGGGCTCATGGAATCACCAGACCCCTACTCCTATAGCCAAAGAATCCCCTGCTCAGGACACAAACTGCTGGACTATGTTGTTGAATCGGGATGCCAGTAGATCAACCTCTGGCGTCCCCCAGTGCAGGCAAATTTCCTGAAACACTTCGGGCCGCAGTGACCACTTTCCAGGGTGTATCTGTTGGCGGCTGAGAAAGTCTGTCTTCCAATTTTCCCATGCCTGGGATGTGAACTGCAGAGTCTTGCAAACTTGCCACTGCCGTGGTCTTGTTGGCATGTGCCCTTACCAGGTAGCTCTGCAACCTGGATGTCCAATACCTCAAAGCTAGCCGAATAGCTCATAGCTCTAGGTTTATGGGCAATCTCTGCTCCACCAAGGACCATTTCCTCTGGACTGTGGAGTCTCCCATGACCATTCCCCAGCCTACAAGCCTGGCATCTGTGGTCACAATCTTCCAAGACACTTCCAAGCCCTGAGGTGGTTTACTAACCACCAGGCAAGATTTCATCAAGCCCTGGGAGATAAGGATATGCAGGAATCCGAAGTCTGCCATTGTCTGTTCCACTCTGCCCGTATGTTGTGCTGAAGCGCCCTGGAGTGAAACTGTGCCTCGAAAGAGGCTACCATCTTCCCTAGCAGCCTCACACAGAGGTGAACTGAAGAGTTACTCATCACCCTCACCTGGCTTACCAGAGCTTTGAGGTCGCTGATCCTCTAAGCAGTGAGAGTATCTTTGCCTGGACTGTATCTAACTATAGACCTAGATATTTCAGAGACTGAACTAGGTCTAGTAAGGAATACCCTAAATACATGATCCAACGCCTGCTTTCCAGGATTGTTAGGGTCACAGTCTGCACCAATCTCTGAGCAAGAGGTTGTCCAGGCATCCCATTATTAGGACCCCTCGTGACCCTAGAAGGCACAGCACTGGAGCCATAATCTTTATGAAGATTCAGGGAGCTATTGCGATCCTGAATGGCAATGCCAGAACTGGTAATGTTGTTCTTCTATCGCAAAACGCAAAAACCTTTGACGAGGTAGCAAAATTGGCACAGGCAAATATGCATCCTTAAAAAACAAGGTAAATATCTGCGCTAAAAGTAATATATAAAAAAAAAAATTGAAGTTTTAAATAGCAGCCTGCTACCGAGATGTATAGATAAATCCCCAATACAAGTAAAGATAAACAAGGGTAGCCGCGCTTAACTTATATATGACATAAATATTAAATTATTTATACTTCTAACGATATCACAATTACATCAATAGAGAATATAAAAAAAAGTTGATCAGTCCCAAGTGCAAACACACACTTGAATATAGTAGTGGATCCAGAATTTGATATAAATATATATTCATCAAATATGGAAAATGTCTCTCAGGAGAAAAAGATGAAGACACCAAGAGTGGATAAGTTACAGCTGTTCCATATAGTGAGTATCCAAAAACCACCACCACTTATGCAAAGCCGCTTACCAGAGCTATTTGGCCTCCAACTTAATGGAACAGCCAAAAAGCGCATGCAGGGATATATGGATTTCCTTATGGATTCAATCGTCACTCTTGTCAATTCCTCAGCAAAGTCTCTCCACCGCTCCTCAGGAAATGCAATGAGAGACACAAACACTCATAGTATGAGACCGTATAGACAATTTTTTGAAACATGTAAAAAACATCATATATTGCACTCACATTTTCAAAGTAAAATCCATTCAAGTAGGTAAACCCGGGTAAGGTGCTATCAAATCGGCCGTGGGAGCGCAGAGTCGCACGTCTGGGGTCTCTCTCGCCGACCGGTTTCGTCATACAGTTGACTTCGTCCTGGGCAGGACCACTGGGGATTCATTGGGGATTACTCACTATTCCTTGACTGCAGGCCTACCCTTCACCCATCACGGCAAGCTTTGTCCAAAGGACCTTCAAGGACTGGGTACCCGTTCTGAGGGTCCACTCTCTTGGACCTGTATAGCACCCTGCAGGCGAACCTTGGTTCAGTGTTCCAGGGTTACCTACATGCAGGATACAGCGCCATATATGGTCGCTTACAGGCAAAACCTTGCAGTTTTTTCTGTCTTCTTAGCGAGGCCCGGGTACCATTTATCTTAGCTTAATGCCGTTTGAAATGGAGTTGGTATGAAGGCTGTCCCTGATTCTAAAATAACCTGTGTGGGAACCAGCATAGAAGCTCCATAGAGCTGTAGAAGTTTTTTTTTGATTACCAGTGTCCATTCACCTATAGGTGACGTATAACCCAGTATGTATATGAATATATAGCCTGCTCTGTGTCCGTGAAGAAATATTGTTTTACTGCAGTACAGTTTCTATGAATAGATGAGCTGGGCAGAAAGGGCAGGCATAGTAGGGTAATCTAGATGGGTGCCCGTCAAAGCCCCTTAGTTCTATTAATGTGCACTGCAACAAAACTTATGGCTGCAGCGGAAGGGGGTTTATCGGAGGAGGAAGATTTCGGCAAAAAAGGACACAGCAGCACAAGTGACACATCTCTGATAAGCAGTATCTCCCTTGTACTGATGTTATATTTTTGTTTTAGGTAAACTTAGGCTTTAAATATGTACAATACAGTAATACTTCACTCTAGATTACAAAAAAACTCTAAATTTAAAACACTGAAAAATTTTAAAAAACAGAATCCATTAACTGGTATAATATTTTAAAAGGTATTTTGTGCATAAAGACCATTGCCACATAAGTGGAATAATATGAAAAGACATAGCATCTTTGGTATGTTTGCACACACAGCAAGGAGTTAAAAAAAAAAATATTTAGAAACCTATTCATCGTCAAGTCTCAATTCTGTTCCCACAGCTCCCACGCAAAAAAATGGGAATATTTTATCATGAACCTGGAGAGATTTGAATGTGAAAAGGTGTTCAAAGTGGACAGCATTGTAAAAAGAAACACAGCCTTCATCGCAGTTTAGGTAGACCCCAATCCTTTCAGGGTGTTCCCGAGGATTTAAGAGGGTATCAGGATTGGTAAAGGCATAGTATCTATCCATATACATGCCAAGTAGACCTATTGCCCATATTCCACCATTGGGCTCAATTCTAAATGGGCCTTTGCGGCGTACGGACGATTTAGCAACACCAATAGTCCAATATATGCCACCACCCACTTCCACTTCCCAGTAATACCTTCCCGATCTGAATCCAGAATTAGCCAAAACACAAGGCTTCGAGTCAAACCTTTCGGGGCATGGATATCGACTTATTGGATCTTCTACATATTTGACACATTTTCGATTGCAGGTAACCAGAAGATTTTGATTGATTGTTTTAAGGTCAAAGGATAATGGAACTAAATGGGAACAGGAAAATAAAAAGTTATTTTTATTACCTTTATAAAAGTAGGGTTTGTACTACATGCAGTAGCCTCACCAGTTTTGGCTTTGTGAAAGTCCGGCTGAGACTTGCTCTCCTGAGGCTGGCTGCATGTTCTGGGGCCTCTGGATTGAAGATGTGCAAATTCAAAATAGGATCTAAAAAGCAAGTAAATCTAGAGTTATGCACTTCAGTAATATAGAGATTATCGTTAAAGACATGGTGTAACACACACAATAAACAAGATTGTTATACTTCTGGAGTTTTGAAGCAAAATAAAACAAAATTAAAATCAGAATTCCTTTGCATTTTTGGTCTTCTCGTAGCTACAGAGGAGGTCCTGGGATTTTTGTATTTACCGTAAAATCCATTTCTTGGAGTCCATTAATGGAAAAGGAAAGCAGGCACTGTTGGGTTACATTGCCACCTACAGAAGGGGTGGGCAATGGCCACCAAAAAAACTGTAGGTCAGCTCCTAGATAACCCATCCTTCTCCCAGCATGCCTTGGTTTTGTGGTAAAGCCGTACCAAGAGCATGATCAGAAACATAGAGGGCTATGTTCCTCAATGGGCTCCAAGAAAAAAATGTTTTTAATACAAAACCCCCATTGCCTTTTTCATCCACTAAGAGACACAGGAACTCAGATTGCTGGAACATCCAGAATCAGTCAAACAAAATGCTAACAGGCTCATAAAAAAAAAAAAAAAAAAAAAAAAAAAAAAAAAAAAAACACCTGCAGAGGTGATGACAAGAAACACAACCTTGTGAGTGAGAGTGGAAGGTGAATATCCAATCAATTCAAATGGCGGTTTTTCAAGTGCCAGGAAAAAATTAAAAAACTAATTTAGATCAAATAAGTCATGAGGGAGCACACAGTTGGCACCACATGGGAGACACCTTGCACGAAAGTCTTGATCAAACAATGGGAAGCCAGTGATCTCTGAAACAAGACTGCAAGTAAAGAACTGATCCTTGATAGTGCTAAGGGTCAAATGTCAATTCAGTCTCTTTTTTTTAAAAAGGCAAGGATTAAACCCATAGAGAGATTCTTGGTTGAAAATGTTTGGTCTTGCACCAATTGGAGTATGTATTCCAAGTGCGGTGACAAACCTTGCAGGATGTAGACTTCCTAACCTTAAGGCCTCGTGCACACAGGACGTTTGACTGTTTTACAGCTGCTGTTTTTAGCTGCAGACATTTTTTTCTACAGTCAAACTCTCCATCAGGTTATCCTGTGTGTTCATGCACACATAGGCTGTTATCAACTGTTTTTAGCAGTGACGTTTTTGAGCTGTAAAAAAAAAAAAACCAAGACCAGTGGGTTCTGAGAGACATTTTTCAGCTGTAAAAACGACCAAACGCTCAAAAACGCGGCTAAACGTTGATCCCCAATGTTTTTGGACATTTTAGATCAATTGAGGGAAAAAAAAAATCGCGAGTAATATAACGCTAATAACAGCTGAAAAAAATCATTGATAAGCTACTGACGGTTTTTGGACTTTTTTTAAAATGTTCTGTGTGCATGAAGCCCATTGTGGAGCACCCCGATTTAAAGATGCCTCTGTCCCTGAGAACCTGGGCTTTACCAGCCCCGTGATTAAAGCCAGCAACTGAAGCAGGGTGGTAAACGGTCTTTGAGCCAGCAAATCTGAACTATTTGCAAGAGCACATGGAGTGTCTTGCCAGGAGTCATATTAGGTCAGAGTACTACATTCGTCAGGAGTCATAAGGATCACTAAAATGCCCTGCATCGCGATCCTGTGAAGCAAGGCGTAGAATCAGGGTGTACTGACTCCATGGAGCCACCAGAGCATCCACTGCTTCTGCTATAGCATATGTATATTTGAAGACAGTTTGCTACTGAACCAGAAAGTCCAAATCTAGCATCTCCCACCAGTGACACAGATCCTGGAACACCTTCTGGTGTAGGGAACCATCATCCTGAATCCAGGAACTGCCAGCTAAAAAAAATCTGATGCAGAGCCAGGTGACGTCAGTCCTGGACCCAGTGTTATTGGAACCTTACTTGTGAGCGCTGTGTTGGCACTTTTTAAACATTAGTAAAATGTGAGTATTTTACCTCAGGGGTGGCAGAGTAATATATGATTGTCAGGACATACTACACTATATGCGGACGTTTTCTTTCTATATGTACGGCGGAGCTTATGGAGATACAGCCAGCTGAGGTCTGCACATGTATCTAGGAACCATACTTTGTGGATGAGACCAGATGATAGTAATACCTATAGAAGGATTGTTGTCCTAAAAGCCACTTTGATCTACATTCATTTACAGAACAACTTGCAAGGTGAGTGAGCATTTTAGCTGGTGGTGGAGCACCTGTGTGGCGGTGGAGTACATTGTTTAGAAGGGTGAAGAGCCCTCAACACTTGCACCTTTTTTTCTTTATATTTTTTTTCTTTATGCTTTTGGCTATAAACTGTGGACTATTCGGAAGCTTTTTTTCAGCGAAGTACATAGTTTTTAAGGGTGAAGGGCTCTAAACACTGACACTTGTTTGAACTGTAGAACATACTTTATGAGGGAGTGCTATTTTCAATTCATTGCTGTTTTTCATGTTTTGGAAGCACATGTGTGGCTGTGGAGCACATAGTTTATAAGGGTGAAGAGCCCCCATCACTTGCACCTTTTTTTCTTTATGCTTTTGGATATAAACTTGAGACTATTTGGAAGCTTTTTCAGTGAAGCACATCGTTTTTAAGGGTGAAGGGCCCCAAACACCGACGTGTTTGAATTGTAGCACATACTTTATTAGGGAGTGCTACTTTCACTTCATTGCTGTTTTTCGTGTTTTGGAATTTTACGTCATTAAGGCTGGGTTCACACTGACACAAAAACGGTCAGACTTTTGATCCTACTTTACCCTGCAACATTGGTCCTACTTCGATCCTACTTCCATTTGACTTGAATGAACAAGATAAGATTTTGCTCCGACTTTGAGATAGCGATTTGTCCTTTTGACCAATCAAAACAATCCCAGTGTGAGATAAATTCCTTTTACTGCTGCTGTAATCCCCAAGTTGGATGGTTAGAACAAGTATCCGACTTTGATCCTACTTCAATGATATTCAATGGGTTTGTGTCGGTCCAGTTAAGATAGCTAGCATAAGGAAACATTGATTTTTTGACGTAATGCGACTTGTGCTCACAATGTGGGTCAGTTTGTAGGACTAGTGTGAACCCAGCCTAAGTGTATAAGGGGTTGATGTCATATGAATATGATTTTGATATGAGAGATTTTCTATATGCTTAAGCACCTACGATTATGTTCACTTATTACCAGAGGATGGTCATATAATTCGGTAATTATTTTTAAGCAGCGCAAATACACACCTTTTTTCAATCAGCACTTACCATTGTGGGAACACAATTTGTATTTGCAGTAGCTTAGAGGTCAATTTAAATAAGGTCACTGTATTTTATATATCACTTTGGCAGCGCGCAGCACCATTTTTATTTATTTTGCATCTAAGGTATTTGCTAACTTTGAAGTCCAGGATTTTGAAGGCAGATTGTGCACCATACTGATATGACTGTAGTGGTCAGGTCCCTCCAAATGGCCTTAGATAAGTCAGCTGTAGTTCAAAAGATTAAGGTCATAGCCAACACAAGTGTCAGTGCAGGGCCCGCAAGTGAGAACAGAACTTTAGAAAGGGCCTCCAGCTGCTTGTCTGAAGTCCTAAACTGAAGGTGCATCCTCCACTGGGATGACATAAGCATTATCAACAGAGAGGGTCATAAAGGGGGCAGCCCACTTTTTAACTCCTCCTCAAACAGTTGAAATGTGGGAATTACAAGCTTCTTAGGAAGTTTTGGTCTCCATGAATGAAGCAAACAGCAAATGCATCAACAACGTCTTGGCGTACTTAGGAGCACTAAAAAGAGGACATCGCTGCTAGAGGGCTGTTCCTTGAGTTTTATGGTGGTGCATATATCATCAAAGAGAGTTCAGTCTCTAAGTTTTGAAGTAATGGCAAAAGGCTGCAACTCCTCAGGTGTAGGTTTAACTGTCGCAATGGCTCAAGGCACAAAGGCCACAAATGCAGGAGGCAAATCAGAAATAAATTATGCAGGGGAAAGTGCAGGAGTGTGCCTATGGCCACTGAGGTCCGGGTCAGCAACCAATAGCACTATTTATATCACAAAATCTAGCAAAACTACAGTGAAAGCCTCCTTGGCTACAGTGAAGAAAAGTGATCATGTGAAAACTCAGAAGACTGTATAGACTCGAGCAAAGGGCAAAATTCCAGGCAGCCACTGTCCGGCTCTTCCATGTTTCTAGAATCAGATATGCTCAGGGTACAAGGATAGATCTCAGATGCTCAAGAACTCGGCTGCTTGGGTAGCAGGTGTAGGCTCAGGTGGCCGAAACTGAAGAGAATCCCCCACGTCTTCTTCAATGCTGAATGGTGAAAAAAGGCCTCATAGCAAGAATACAAAACTCCACCTAACAGATGATGTCCTGCACTTAATCCCTCGACATTACTCTTTCTGCAACAGGATCGACAGAAAGCGGGAATTTTAAAAAAAAGAGCTGTATCTTGGAAAGGAAATGAATGGAGGCAAGTGTAATTAACGCATACCTCCAACTGTCCTTCCCAAAGATTATTCTAGGGACACTTCTTTAAAAGGATAGTTCACCTTTACAAAAAACCTGCCTATGCACGTGAGGGATGTTTGTAGGATTTAAACAAAAACTGAACAGCTCTGACTAAAGATAACTAAAATACCCTTGCTATAGGTGTAGGACAGTGGCTCTCAACCCTGTCTTCAAATACCCCCCAACAGGCCAGGTTTGCAGGTTCTCCTTTACCTTGCACAGGTGCTATAAATCAGAGTCAATGGCTTGGTATTTTGGACAGCTATTTTACCGAAGAGAAATTCCCAAAACATGGCCTGTTGGGGGTACTTGAGAACAGGGTTGAGAACCACTGGTGTAGGGCTGTAGGCCATTTACATACCTTATGAAGCCTGCCTGGGATACTCCCAGGACGTTGCCAAGTGAGGCCTAGTCATCAATGCTCAACTCCACCATCACAGGAGTGAGCTCTTTCTTGGAGTCAAACCCCCTCACATATTCTCTCTCCCCCCTAATGCAGTAGCTCTGAGCTCAGCATTGAGAGCTCAATACTGTGATGGTGGAGCAGTGATGACTAGGCCTCACTTTGCAACGTCCTGGTAGTACTTAGCAACGTCCTAGGAGCATTCTAGTCAGGCTTCATTAGTTATGTAAATGGCCTACATATATAGCAAGGGCATTATTGAACTTTAGTCAGAGCTGCACAATTTGTATTTATTTACAGATGCCCCTTATCTGCATAGGCAGTTTTGCGGTATAGGTGAACTATCCCTTATACCCTTTAGCTGCCGGAGCCATTTTTGCATTTTTAACCCCTTAAAGGACCAAGCATCTTTTTGAGATTCAGTGTTTACAAGTTAAAACCATTTGTTTTTGCTAGAAAATATTACTTACAACCCCGAAACATTATATATATATATATATATATATATATATATATATATATATATATATATATATATATATATAT
>BLSH010374717.1:116093-144310 GCA_018402905.1 Glandirana rugosa
TTGCTTGGCGTGTAATGTACAGATGAGGTTTGAAACGTGAGTTCAAAAGGTCGAATAACGTCAGGAGGAAGTATTCGGCTACGGGTTTCTGGGTCATCAACATGTAGAATTATCTTTTGACCTCCGTCGGGGTAGTTTGGTTAAATTCGAGGAAGATTCGAGTGTTTCGTCCAGTAATTTTTCCGGTATTGTAGAGGGTCAGAGTTGAAAGTGTTTTATTTTTCAGTATAGTGTACCTGGTACCAGTTGCTATTTTCCTGTCTTTAGACTTGCTGTGGTATATTTCAATAAGCTGGAAAACTTGAGTGCAAAGTTTGGAGTAGACATGTAATGTGCGGTTCGTTTTGTTCCAAACTAAAATTCGGACAAATTTTTCACTATTCGGAGATTCAGATAACTCCGAATACCCGAATTACAATTTAAACAAATTTTACTGAATGCTCCGAATAACCAAATGATATTCGGACTGAAATTCGAATCAAATTTTACATCGAACTCCAGTCGAATTCTAACCGTACACATATTGCTGAAATCAAAGAATACCAGAGTACCATTTCGAAATAATGCTGTTTTTGTTAAGCCAAAGGTGATTTAACCACTTAAGGACCGAGCCTCTTTTTGAGATTCGGTGTTTAGCATTTAAAATATTTTTTTTTTTACTAGAAAATTACTTAAAACCCCCAAACATGATATATATTTTTTTGAACACCCTAGAGAATAAAATGGCAGTCGTTGCAATACTTTATGTCAAAAAAATTCACTAGAAAATAAGAAACCATTAAAGTTAGCCCAATTTATTTCCATATTGTGAAAGATAATGTTACGCCAAGTAAATTGATACCAAACATGTCATGCTTCAAAATTGCGCCCGCTCTTGGAATGGCGACAAATTTTGGCAATTAAAAATCTCCATCAGAGACGTTTAAAAAAAATTCTACAGGTTACCAGTTTTGAGTTACAGAGGGGGTCTAGTGCTAAAATGATTGCTCTCGCTAGAACGATCGCGGCAATACCTCACATGTGTGGCTTGAACACCGTTCTCATATGTGGGAGTGACTTACATATCCGTTCGCGTCTGCACGCGAGCTCGACGGGATGAGGTGCTTTACATTTTTTTTTCTTATTTATTTTACTTTTTATTTAAAAAAAAAATTGAGCACTTTTATTCCTATTACAATGAATGTAAACATTCCTTATAATAGAAAAAAGCATGACAGGACCTCTCAAATATAAGATCTGGGGTCAAAAAGACCTCAGATCTCATATTTACATGTAAATGCAATAAAAGAAATAAATAAAGGTCATTTGAAAAAAAAAATAATAATAATAATTTTTCTCCTTTAACCACTTCAATACCAGGCACTTAGAACACTTCCCGCCCAGACCAATTTTCATCTTTCAGTGCTGTTGCGCTTTGAATGAGAATTGCGCGGTCGTGCGACGTTGTACCCAAACAAAATATTTATAATTTTGTTCCCACAAATATAGCTTTCTTTTGGTGGTATTTGATCACCCCTGCAGTTTTTATTTTTTGCGCTACAAATCGAAAAAGACCAAAAATTTTGAAGAAAAAAAAAAAAGTTTCTTTGTTTTTGTCACAAAACTTTGTATACGTACATTTTCTCCTTCACTGACGGGCACTGATGTGGCTACACTGATGGGTACTGATGAGGCTAGACTGACGGGCACTGATGAGGCAGTACAGATTGGCACTGATGAGGTGGCATTGATAAGGTTGCACTGATGATGGGGCACATATGCAGCACTGATGGGCACTGATAGGTGGCAATGATGGGCACTCATAGGTGGCACTGGTCACTGCTGGGCACTGATAGGTGGCACAGGTGGGCACTGGTGCATATAGCACTGTTAGGGATGGCACTGGCAGGCGTCATATGGGCACAGTGCCATTCCTACAGTGCACTGTATGCCCCTTAGCTTGTGGTCTAGTGGAGGCCCCCTGGTGGTCCCTGGGCAGCCTGCCGATTTTCTCCCTGGTGGTCCTGGGCGGCCTCATTATGCTGTCCCTAGGGGGGGGGGGGGCTCCCTGGTGGTCCTGGTTGGCTCCCTGGTGGTCCAGTGTGGCGATCCTGAGGGGGACTACACTAATAAACGTTCAACGCAGCCCTCCCTGTCAGGAGAGCAGCCGATCTGCTCTGCACTGCTCAGGTTTACCGATTAACGGTTCTTCCTATTGACATTGTGATTAGGCGTGATTGGTCATGGCTGGTCACATGGTAAAAGGTTTCCAATGGAAGCCTTTTACCTTGGACGGTAATGTGGTGGGTCAGAATGACCCACGGCACCACCGATCGCCGTGATGCGCGCCCCTGCGGGCGCACGATCGCGGATTATCCTGAGGACGTCAATAGACGTCCAGTCAATATATTGAACGCCCTGCCCGGCCGTCATTTGTCAATAGGCTGGGCGGGCGGGAAGTGGTTAAGAGCTATGAGCGGAAGTGACGTTTGACGTCGCTTCCGCCCTTCAATGCTATGGAGCCGAGTGGGCGGCATCTTCTGCTCACTCGGCATCCAGGCAGTGGGGGATGCGGACCCGATCATCTCCGCTGCTACCAGCGGGTCCGGTAAGTGGAGGAGGTGACGGGAAAGTTGCGGGAGGGGTGTGGGCATCTCTCCGGCCCTCAATAAAAGTGATCTCACAGCGAATCCACCGCAGAGACCACTTTAATCAGAAAGCCGGCCATCCGCCGTTTTCAAAAATACCGGGGGTTATGGTAGCTATCTGCTACCATAGCAATGGTATGCCACGGCAAAGTACCACCGTATAATGACGGCTGGCAGTCCGGAAGTGGTTAAAAAAATCATTTTAGGCCTGAAGATTACACAAAACCCCCAAACATTATATATTTTTCTGAAAGCAGACATCCTAGGGAATAAAACAGTGGTAGTTGCAATATCACATGATATTACTGCAAAGGTCTAGGAAAGGAAAAATGTCCGTAAAAAACACACTCGTGTGAATTTTAGGGCAAACAAATGCAATAAATTACCAAAATTTTGGTAAAATATAAAAGATAAGGTTGCACCGAGTAAATAGATACCCAACATGCCAAACCTTAAATTCTTGTGCGCCCCGGAAAATTACGTCAAACTTCAGTACCTTATATCTTCTATAGGCGACACAGAAGCCCCCTATAGGTATCAGTTTAGCGTTACAAAGGAGGTCTTGTGTTAGAATTATTGCTCTCACTCCGTCGTGCGCGGCGATGTGTTACATGTGTATTGCAATCGACGTTTTCACGTATAGGTGCCCCAACGCATGCGTTTATGCTTGTGCGTGTCTATATGTGGGGCCTTGAACATTTTTTTTTGGGGGGGGGGGGGGCTTTTATGTGCTTGGGTGTAACTATTTTTTGCAAAAAAAAAATTTTTTTTTTACTTAACTTTTTTTCCCCCCCCCATCACATAGGGGACATAAAGTCCCCTATGTGATGTTTTTTAGGTGACAGGTTCTCTTTATTGAGATATGCAGGTTCTAAAAGACCCTGCATGTCTCCCCTGTGACCCACTGAATGTTTTGCAATGCAGTTCACATTGCAAAAAAGGGATTTTATTATAACTTACCGTAAAATCCTTTTCTCTGAGTTCACTGACAGACGCAGCCCTTCATTAGACAAGTGGGGGTTATGCTCATATCACTAGGAGTAGACTAAGCAAAATAAAACAAAAGCATAGGTTGGCCCCTCCCAGGGGCCGTCCTCACCTTAGCATATAACCCCCTGCTAGACAATAGCATATCAGTTGGTAACAAGCCGTACAAACTCAACAGAGGGGTGGGTGCTGAGTCTGTCAGTGAACTCAGAGAAAAGGATTTTACGGTAAGTTATAATAAAATCCCTTTTACTCTTACGTTCACTGACAGACACAGCCCTTCATTAGACAAGTGGGGATGTCCCAAAGCGGTGTCAAACAAGGAGTGGGCAGACTATAACAACTGTAGCCAACAAAAAAAGCCCTCTCAGGCGGCGCCAGTCGCGCCTACACTGCCGCTTGCAAAACTTTGCGGCCAAAAGCGGCATCCGCAGATGCTGAAACATCAACTTTGTAAAACTTAGTAAACGTGTGCACTGAAGCCCAAGTAGCCGCTTTGCACACCTGAAACACCGAAGCCTGGTGTCTATAAGCCCAAGAAGTACTAACTGCCCTAGTGTAATGAGCCATGACTGGGAAAGGGGGAACCTTGCCCCGAACCTCATGCATGAGTCACGGTCTTCCTGATCCAACGAGAAATGGTAGCTGACGAGGCCGCCATGCCTTTGCGCGAACCTTCCGTCAGCACAAATAAAGAATCAGACTTCCAAAAGGAAGCTGTAGAAAACAAATACACCCGCAAAGCCCTCACCACATCCAAAGAATGCAGTACAAATTCCTTGGGATGCGACGGGTGCGGGCACAATGAGGGAAGAACAATATCCTCATTCAAATGAAAAGAAGAAACCACCTTCGGAAGGAAAGAAGGGGAAGGTCGCAAAACCGCCTTGTCCTTATGAAGGACCAAGTAAGGGGACTTGCAGGATAACGCTGCCAACTCAGACACCCGCCTAGCGGACGTAACAGCCACCAAGAAAGCCACTTTCTGCCACAACAACTGTAAGGGAATGTCCCTAATCTTCTCATATGGTGGCTTCTGAAGCACAGAAAGCACCAGATTCAAATCCCACGGCGCCAAAGGCAACCGTATCCGAGGAGCCACATGACTTACACCCTGTACAAATGTACGGATCAATGAATGTGACCCCAAGGGTCGTTGAAAAAGAACAGTCAGAGCCGAAATCTGACCCTTAAGCGTACTTAACGCCAGGTTCTTGTCCAGTCCCTGCTGCAAAAAAGTCAGCACCCTGGACACTGCATAAGTGCGGGGATTTCAACCATCCGCCTCACACCAGGCAATATAGGCCTTCCAGGCCCTATGATAAATCTTACGTAAAGTACACTTGCCCGCTTCAATCATAGTAGGGATCATGGAGTCAGAGACACCCCTATCCCTCAACACCTAGGATTCAATAGCCAAGCCGTCAAAGCCAGCGAGGGTAAAGCAGGGCGCAAGATGGGTCCCTGAGACAGTAGGTCTTCGCGAAGTGGAAGACGCCACGGCACATCTGCCACCATCCGTACCACATCGGCGTACCAAGGACGCCGAGGCCAATCCGGAGCTACCAGGATTGTCGAGATTCCCTCTGCTTCTATCCTGCGCAGAACCCGCGGCAGAAGCTTCAGAGGAGGAAAGACGTACAGTAGACGATACCGACCCCAGGGTGCTACAAGTGCGTCTGTGGCGACCGCCAACGGATCTCTTGATCTGCACACAAAGGTCCGTACCTTGTTATTGAATCTGGAGGCCATGAGGTCCACTTGAGGCAAATCTGGCGGAACACTTCTGGATGTAGGGACCATTCCTCCTGATCCAGAGTCCGGCGGCTGAGAAAGTCCGCCTGCCAGTTTTCCACGCCTGGAATGTAGATTGTGGAGAGAGCTGGCACGTGAAGTTCTGCCCACCGAAGGATCAGAGCCGCCTCCGCGGCTGCTGCCGAGCTTCTTGGTCCGCCCTGATGGTTTACATATGCCACAGCCGTGGCATTGTCCGACTGAACCCGGACAGGGAGGCCTCGCAGCCTTGTCGACCAACGGGATAGACAAAGTCTGATCACTCTCAGCTCCAGTACATTTATCGGAAGACAAGCTTCCTGAGCTGACCAACGGCCCTGGGCAGAAAACTGACCCAGGACCCCTCCCCAGCCCGATAGGCTGGCATCCGTGGCTACTATCGACTAATTGAGGGGGAGGAAACATTTTCCTAATTTCAGGGCTGGAGCCCGAATCCACCAAACCAAGGATCCCAGCGACTGAGAATCTAACCTGATCAGTCTGTCTAGGGATAGGGGAGATTTGTCCCATTGGGATAAAATCGCCTTCTGCAGGAGCCGAGTGTGACTCTGGGCGTAAGGTATCGCTTTGAAAGCTGACACCATGAGCCCCAACACTCGCATACAGAACCGTAAGGAGGACCACTGGCGTGATAACAGGGTTTGCACTGCTGCCTGAAGTGTCAGGAGCTTGTTTGGTGGTAAAAACACCCTTGCCTGCACCGTGTCCAGAATCAGACCCAGGTACTCCAGACGGCAGGACGGAGTCAACGCCGACTTCTGCAGGTTGCGAAATCTTTTAACGTGGACACTGTGATTATCACGTTCTCCTCCAGAGCTGCGGCCGACTCTGCTCTCAGGAGTAAATCGTCGAGGTATGCTACCACCGCGATAGCGCTTTGTCTCAATAGCGACAGCATCGGGGCCACCACCTTGGTGAACACTCAGGGAGCCGAAGCCAGACCGAAGGGGAGAGCCACAAACTGGTAATGCAGATCCCCCACTGCGAAACTCAGGAAACGATGGTGCCTGTGACAAACTGGAACGTGGAGATACGCGTCCCTGATATCCAGGGATGCCATGAATTCCCCTTGGTGCAGGGCGGCCACGACCGAGCGGATGGACTCCATCCTGAATCTTTTTGTCTTTAGAAAGCAGTTTAGTGCCTTCAGGTCCAGAACTGGCCTGACCCCGCCCTTTTTGGGCACCACAAAGAGGTTTGAGTAAAACCCGTGAAATATTTCCACAGTGGGTACCGGTACAATCACCCCCTGTTCGGCAAGCGCCTCCTGACGCTCCTGAGGGAGTCTCAAGTTCGAAGGGAAGTACCTTTCTGGGGGTAGAGAGATGAATTCTATCCTGTACCCAGAGGACACCACCTCCAAAACCCACCGATCGGTGATGCGGGCAGTCCATCTGTCTGCGAACTCCAGTAACCAGCCCCCCACCCGAGAGTCGGACGGGGGCAACCCATCATGCGGAGGTTGACTTATCCTTCGCTTTTTCAGACTTGCGTTGCCAGGGCCTTTTGCTGGGCCCAGCGGAAGCCTTACCGGACTTGAAGCCCTTACCCGCTGAGCCAGGTGCACGAAAAATAACCTTCTGGCCTGAAGAAACAGGGCCCTGCCTACGGCGAAAATCCCACCGTTTTGGCTCTGGAAGGAAAGTACTCTACCCTCCCGTGAAATCCTTAATTATTTCATCCAACTGCGGGCCAAACAGACGCCCTCCCTGAAAGGGAAGATCCGTAAGAGCTTTCTTCGACGCCTGGTCGCCTGACCAAGAGCGAAGCCACATCACCCGCCTGATAACAATTGCAAAAACAGACATTTTTGACAGTATGGGAGGTAGGTCCAATGCAGTATCGCATAGGTAGCGGAGACCCTCTTCCAAGTGTTGTGGCCGTTGCACCTCAGCCTGCGCACACTCACAAGTCAAACCGGAGTGCAATGTGGTAGCGCACTCGAAAAGAGATTGCGCCGCCATAGCAGCCGCCAGAGCTGGCCGCATGGCTGACTCAGCCAACAAGAACAGTGCCTTAGACACTGCCTCAGTGCGGCGATCAGCCGCCTCTTTAAAAGACGGAGACCCCTCCAAGGGAATGGTCGTTGCCTTATTCAGACAGGCCACTGGTAAGTCCACTGCTGGGGAAGCCCATCTCTTAGAAAAACTATCCTCAAAGGGGCAGCGAACAGCAAAGCTTTTGGGTAAAGCAAAGGAATTTTGGGGCCGCAGCCATTCCTTATTCCAAATATATGTGGACTCATGCGACTCCCCTGCTTGGTCAAGCCGCATGAACTCGCGAATATCAGTGACCAGGGCAGCCACTATCGCTTTGTCGCGCGAAGATGAAGCCCCCTGATCATCTTCACCGTCTGAGGGTATCAGTTCACCCTCTGATAACTCCACGGGGGTTCCCGTGACCACCGAGGCGCTCTCTGGTTCCGAATACTCCACGAAGAATGACGGGGGGCGGGCATTTTCTGGGGCCCCCCGGAGTCGGGTCCCCCGCCCGGGGAAAGAATTCACCAAATACTGCCCTCAGTTGTTCCAAGGACACCAGGGACCCCGGCATGGATTGTTGCTCCGCAGGTACCCCTGCCATAGCACTGCCGGCCTCTGACATCCCAGACTTCCGGCACCCCCACTGTGTGACCACCACCTCTACCCCACTAATCAGCCAGGGAGACCCGGAAGGATCGCACCCACCGCTACCAGCACCCAGGGAGAGCCAAGCTATACTTGCTGTTTTTTGATGCCTCAGCGCTGTGACCGGAAGAGCAATGAAAACACACTCCACTTCAAGAGCCTGCACCGCCGCGTCTGTCAGCCATGCTATCCAAGCGAAAACGGAAGTGCTTCTGCCGTTTTTAACACTTCCCCGAAATACCGAGGAAAGCCACTGGGGGCCACCAGAGGACAGGCTGAAACCGCATGGGCTACAGGAAAATGGCCGCTGCCATCACAAACAAAATGGCGCGGTAGCGGCGAACAAACGGTGATCCACCATGCAAGGCGGCGAACCGTCGAATACAATCCTCAAGACGGTCAGTGCGGGGAGGGATACCGGGGGGTGGGGGGGACGGGAGATCCATAGCAGCTGAACAACCCCAGTGTGTCCCCACTACCAAGCCCCCACTGGCCGGCTATCTCAGAAACTGCCCAGGTGCCCCTCTCTGCGCCCCTGGGACGGAAGAGGGGTCCACTCACCGATTCGATGGGCGCAGTGGGTAGCCACCCGGAGCAGACTTTCCCCCCCACAGAGAGGGATGCTGCTGGCCAGGCCACTGGACAGGAATACACCAGTCACTGGGCACAAGTGGGATCAGCCACTGGCAGTCCACACGGAACAGGTCCTATGCGGAGTGTCCCCACCAAGGCTAAGGGTAGCTCGCACAGACGTTGGCCGGACTGGGGAAAGTTTTTGGATTCTAGATATCCTTTCTACCACCAGCCGGCTTCTTGATAGCAGTCTTCATCAGAAAAAAAAAACCTCAGAAGACCGCAGATCCCACAGGGAACCAAGTCTACTCCTTGCACTAGGCAATAAAAACTGATATGCTATTGTCTAGCAGGGGGTTATATGCTAAGGTGAGGACGGCCCCCTGGGAGGGGCCAACCTATGCTTTTGTTTTATTTTGCCTAGTCTACTCCTAGTGATATTTGCATAACCCCCACTTGTCTAATGAAGGGCTGCGTCTGTCAGTGAACGTAAGAGTAACATTATTTCCCGGCTGATTCTGGGACATGGAGATGACCCGAAAATGATGTCAGAGACATTGCTTTATGGGTCACACAAAGAAGGGGAAGGGAGCAGACATGCATCCACTCTTCTCCTTCCCTCTTCTCCTTCCCCTCCAGCCACCCACCATGACGGTCCCTGAGCAAGCGGAGCCTGGTAAGCATCGTGGGGGTGGGTGCGTGCGCCCAGGGGTGTGTGTGAGAGCGATTGGGTGGCAGAGGCGACAGAAGGCTGTGCTTGTCAGTTTTACACACACACACAATCCCGGATTGTGTGCGATTACCCCCCAGTAAGGTCTGGACCTGGCGGCGAAAGGGTTAAGGTTAGTTTTAAAATCCTTTCTGAATGGAAAAAATGCCAGTCCTTTTAAAAATGTCTAAACCATACTACATTGATACATTTTGCAACTCAACTATTAAAAAGTTTCAACTTCAATCATATATAATTTTAAAAATATTCAATATTACTATTGAAAGTACTGCTTGTAAACAAGACTTCCCAAAATGACACCCCTGCGATTGGTTCTTTGGTTTTCCCTGAAGGTTGCACTGTGCTTATTAATCCTTGCAAGGATTTTAACAAAAAAATCCCCCCCCCCCCCCCATCTTTTTCTGTTCTGGAGAAAAAGTGGTTTGTTCCAAATTTGTCCTAAAAAGACTTAAAGTGGATGTAAACCTTTCTTGGACATCACAGGACACAGAGCAGGCCATATAAAAACATTACATACTGGGTTATGCGCCACCTATAGGTGAATGGACATGGGTAATTTAATTTAGACAGGAAGTTCTGCCCCTATATAACCTCTGCCCACTCGGAGCACTTCAGTTTTTTCACCAGTGTCTTGAAGGTGGATGGTCACTTCTGCAGCTCTGTGGAGCTTCTATGCTGGTTCCCACACAGGTTCTTTTTAGAATCAGGGACAGCCTTCACACTGGATCCATTTCAAACGGCTATTAAAGCTAAGATAAATGGTACCTGGGCCTCACTAAGATGACAGAAGAATATTGCGAGGTTTTGCCTGTAATGCGAACACACGTGGCGTTGGGCCCTGCGTACAGTAAAGCCTGGGATTCCAAACAAAGGTACTCCTGCATGGTGCTGTACAAGTCCAAGGGAGTGGACCCTCATATTATAGGGTACCCAGTCCTTGAAGGTCCTTGAGACAAAGCCTGCCATAATGGGTGAAGGTTGGGCCTACAGTCTCCTCCAGGCCCTGCGATGGGGATGGTGAGTAATCCCCAATGGGGAAAATGTTGCTGAACCCAGTTGGCTTCCTGCAAACAAAGGAAAAGGTTTGTTTTAAATTTCCCTCCTTTTGCCTGCACTTCTGCTGCCACCAGGGGGAGCCTGCGCCAGTACTAATCTATCCTTTTACTATGTAAGTGATTGGACGATAAGCGTGTGATCCCCACAGGGGTATCAGACAGTGCTGGGTAGCAGGCTAAAAGTCCTCCTGGTGGCACGTGAGTCTGGGGGTGGGCAGCTGAGTCAGACTGGGCAGGAAGCGGAGTTTGGGGAAAGTGAGCTAGCAGTGCATGCACTAGCAGCCATGGCTTCCAAGAAGCGCACTCGGAGAAGCACCGCTTCTGTAGCAAGGCTAAAGGCACAGGTGTGTTAACCACAGCCCCTGCTAGGCTAGTTGGACCACTGCTGCCATTGCTTCCCCTGAGAGACCAGAAACGACCAGGCTATCTGAGCCGCTGCGGCTGTCTGGTATTGTAGCTGACCCCTCATCTCTTTCCTCAGTTTGTTACTAAAGATGACCTGTTGGCAGCCTTGCTGAGCTTTGGAACCAGGATTGTTGGTATGATGGCTTCTATCACACAGGGTAGGAAGTGTGACAGGTCTCCTTCCCCTAACCATCTGATTCTTGAGCGAGAATGGGTTGATGAGGAAGAGGAGGTAGCTACAGGGGATCTGGCCGATTCTTTTGCAGACTCCTCTGCTTCAGAGATCCTGAGCCAGAAGAATCCCCAAGGACACCTGCCTCTCATTCTCAGAGGCTTCTGATCCAGGCACTTACACATAGGGTACGTACAGCATTCAGGTTACCTCCAGTGGAGAGTCCGGTGAATGTGCATTCCTCCCTTGGGTAATTTAGAACACCACAAGCGCAGGGGGATTGCTTTGCACCCACTCCTTGAGAGGGTGATATATGCTGTCTGGGTGCACCCAGACAGATGGTTCCTTCTAAAGGGGTTTCTATAGTATATCCTATGGAGGAAAGCTTTTGAGTACGGGGGAGTACCAGCTGTCCATGCAGCAGTCACATCCCTAAGTAAATCTCTGACCTGCCTTGTTGATAATGCCCAGGTGTTAAGGAACCTTCAGTTAAAAAAGCTGGAATCCTTATTAAAGGCTTCTTTTTCCTTGGGATGCATAGGTCCTTGGCTCATCCTGCTTGGGCCGTGTTGCAGTTGGACAGGGGCATTCTTGCAAACTGGCTTAAACGCATGGTTGCTAAAAAAGCATATTTGCCTAAATGAATGTTTGCTGGAGCACGTGTTTGCTTAAATACACGTTTGTTAAAATAGGTTTGTTAAAACACATGTGGGTTGAAACACAGGGCTGCAAAGCAACATGTCGCATAGAGACTCGTGTCGCTTAGGCGCATGTTTGCATAAGTACAGGTTGCAAGTTTGCATTGATGAACTGTTGCGTAATGCATAGCACACATGATGCTGTGACACCTGAAGCCTATGAATGCATGTTTTGCATAAACACATGCTTGCTTACTTTCATAAGTACGTTTTGAATAAACACATGCCTGCTTGCTTACTACCCGAAGCCAAAGGGGGAGGTAAGGCCTATTCTAGACCTCAAGGCCCTAAACCAATTTCTTGTGATACAGCTGTTCCGCATGGAGTCTATCCGCTCAGTGGTTGCCTTGCTTCAGGAAGGAGATTTTTTGGTATCAATAGACATCAAGGATGCATATGTGCATTTGCCAATTTTGCTACCTCATCAGAGTTTTTTGCGTTTTTCGATAGAACGACTCTACCAGTTCTGTCTCTGCCGTTCAGGATCGCAACAGCTCCCTGAATCTTCATAAAGATTCTGGTTCCAGTGCTGGGCCTTCTGAGGTCATGAAGAGCCCTAATATTGGGATACATGGAAGATCTCTTGCCCAGAGATTAGTCTCAGTGCAGACTCGAGCAGAATGTGACCCTAACAATCCAGTTCCTGGAAAGCAGGGGTTGGGTTATGTATCGCCTGAAGGCCCTAGGAGGGGTCAGGGGGCATCCAAGGCAGCTATTTCGCCTATGGATTCGCCAGCTGATTACTTAAGCTTATGGTGTAAAGGGGAAGGTTTCCCCATTCAAGGTGACAGCTCATTCCACCAGGAGTGTAGGGTCCTCCTGGGCTTTCAGCCACCAGACATCGGTAGCAGAGATTTGTAGGGCTGCTACATGGTCTTCGTGGCTTGCATTCACAAGATTCTATCAAGTAGAGGTTAGGGCAGCAGAGGATTTGGCTTTTGGGCACAGTGTGTTAGAAGCTGCGGTATAATTGAGCTTGTGTCTCCGTCCCCTCAGGGACTGCTCTGGGACATTCCAGTATGTAATGTTTATATGGCCTGCTCTGTGTCCCGCAATGTCCAAGAAAAAAGATTGGATTTTTTTTATACATACTTACCTGTAAAATCCATTTCTTTCAAAAGGACATCACGGGGCACAGAGGTCCCTCCCCTCTCTGTCTTGTGGAGTTCATTGCTACAAAACTGAAGGGCTCCCAGTGGGGATGGGTTATACAGGGGCAGGGCTTCCTGTCTAAATTAAAATTACCAGTGTCGATTCACCTATAGGTGGCGCATAACCCAGTATGTAATGTTTATATGGCCTGCTCTGTGTCCCGTGATGTGCTTCGAAAGAAATGGATTTTACAGGCAAGTATGTATAAAAAAAATCAATTTTTTTAATTAACACTTCTGCCTAGTAGAGTATAGGATGTCATGTTATCTGTGCCCAGTCTTGACAGAGAGTTAATTCAGCTCTGAGCAATCCTGTTATCTTTTTTCAGTAAGAACAAAAAACATCTCACTGCTATATAGGAGACTTTCTGCTAATTAGGAGATGTTTCTTCCCTGTTTTCTTAGCTTTTCTTGCTTTTAGCAGGGTAGGAATCACAGACTCAGAAACCTTCTGTTAGGACCTGGGTTAAAACAGCCATACTGTTAAAGCCAAAGGCTGATGCAGTGTGAAATAGAGGGCCTTGAGATTGCAGATATAGCCTATTGAGAAAAGGCCAGGAGATGTCTGCATTAGGTCTGAGTAAATCTGTGTACCAGGTTCTTCTGTGCCAGAAGAATCATCATCTTCCTCTCTTGCTCTGTTTTGTGGAGCAGACGAAGCAGAATGCTCAAACCAAGTAATAACTAAAGCATTCAAGCCCAGAGCTAGAAGATCCCTGGTTCTGGATATAAAGAGAGGTAGTTTGTTGTTGTATCTGAAGGCTAGGATGACCAAGTGGTGACGACTGAAATATCATACTGGCCAGTTATCCAGTCCTGGGATGTGGACCACAGAAATCACTTGACAGCGAGTTTCTATCCACAAGAGTAGTGGTCTCCAAATGCCTTTACCAGCCCCTGGGGGCTTTTTACTCCCACTGATGCAAGACACTATTACTCCCGCTGACACCAACAAAGGGGCATAATTCCTGTTACTGACAACTACAGGGCACCATTTCTACCATTGACACCAACAGCGGGGCACCATTCCTCCCCCTAATGCTAAAGATGCATTGTTTACTACCATTGACTTCATTTTTACTCTGAAGGACAGTAAACTGGCCCATTGTTTAGAAAGATTGGAGACCCTGGCACAAGAGGATCTGGATTGCTAACTTCAAGGCAGTCAGGGTCCTTGTGTCTTCTTGATGGTTGAAATATGCCAGTGTGGTGGCATTGTCTGACTGCCCGAAATAAAGTGGTTGTATAATCTCATATCGTTTTCAGCTAAGGAAGCTGACATCTTAGCCTCTGTTTAATCTGCAACTGCCATGATGCTGCACATGTGATCCATTATGACACCACCCATTGGATGGTTTGCTAGTTTGGTTGAGAGCACAATCAAGGAGACAGCTAGCATTTCCGGCATGCTGGGAATATTAACTCTTTTTTGACACTATCAAATCGATGGGTAGACAACCGCTTTTTAGGTGTCCCTTTAGAATGGGGGTACAGTGCTGGAGGGACAGCCTGACAGCTCTGGGTTTTGAGTGTTGGTGAGGAGTTTTGCTTCTTCATTTGGCAAAGGAAGAAACCTGAATCAGACTGTCAGGACTTGGGTTTTAACAGTAAAGCCGTTATCAACTGTAAAACAGGATGGTAGACCAGTCATTGACACAGCAGGTTGAGATGGCCTGGCATTACCAATGGAGTTTCACCCAGGAGTTGGAGAATGTCCAAGTGCCAAGTCCTTCAAGTCTTTTGATGCCACCAAGATCATCAAATGCCCTCCATCTCAAGCCTGCAAAGTAACCAAGGAAGAATCGGTATCGAAGGGAAGGCATCAGCCTGAGGAATTCCACGGGGTCAGCAGTGTACTCACCTTGAAGGCTTTTGGCTCCCTGATCCTGACCACAAACCCATCTAGTTGTTAAAGCGAGATGCCAAAAGATACATGTCCAGAACCACCCTGAGACAAATAACCTGAAACGCTTTGGGACGAAGTGACCATTCCCTCGCATCAAGGTGCTGACAACTAGGTCCACCTGGCAACTTTATACTATGGGAATGTGGACTGTGGATAGCGCTAGAATATGCCTTTTGGCCGAAGCCAGAAGTAGGTTCGCTTCTGGTGCTGCCCTGATTACTGATGTAAGCCAGGGCTTTGGCACTGTCCAAATGAACCCTTGTTGGTCACCTCTAAAACTGGTCGGTCCACCATATCAAGGATAGGCAGATATCCTTTAGCTCGAGAATAGTAATGGGAGTCTTTCTGTAAGACCACATCCCACGGCCCTCCTGTGACTATGCGAATTGTCCATGGATCTGTGTTTGATTCAATGCAAACTTCTGTATGTTGAGGTTCTAACCAAATAGTTTATATTGTCTGCCGCACATTCACCCCTATGGCTTGGACGGGGCGGACCTTCAAGAGGAGATTGTCCAGATAGCCAATAATGTGGATTTCCAGAGTACACAGCAACACAAGGATCGGAGCAAACACCTTGTTTAAGATTCAGATGGCTGTGGACAAGGTCAAACAGGAAAAGCTACTATTTGGAAGCACTGCTTGTCCAACGCAAACCGCAGGAACCGCTATTGCGGAGGAAAAAATGAGTACATGTAAATATGCATCCTTGATTGTTTATTGATACTAGTAATTCCACTTCACGGGAACAATGCAGTTACAGACCGGGCAAATTCCATCTGAAACTTTGGACCAAGAAGGTGTTGAGAACCTTCAAGTCTAGGATGGGATGAATGCCCTGTTGTGCTTCAGGACAGTAAAAGGTTTGAATAAAAGCCCTGAAACTGTTCCATTGTGGTAACTGGGAAAAAATGACTCCTAAACAGTTAAGTTGTTGCAAGGCAGTCTGGAGGGCTCACATTCTCATCAGAGAAGCAGGGAGGCTTGAGGGCATAAAACTTAGAGGAGGCAGGGAGTCAAATACCCTGAATCCAGGTTGTCAAAAAGGCTAAAAGTCATCCACCCACTTGCAAAAGTGAGGGGCACCCCCTACATTGAGAGGAGGACTTGGAGTCAGACTTGAACATCCAGAACCTGCAATGAAAAAGAGTGGAGGCCAGGGAGAGGCAAAGGACTTCTTCATTTGAAGAACCAAGCATAGTCTTCTCAATCTTCCAGCTAGAAATCAGGATTAGAAGACAGAAATCTGTGTTATCTTACTGGACAAGGTGGCGATTATGATGCGACTGCCCCACCTTGCCACCTTGTTCATTCAGAGAACATTGTGCATTAAAGTGGTTGTAAAGGCACAAGTTTTTTTTTATCTTAATGCATTACATGCATTAAGATAAAAAACCTTCTGTGTGCGGCAGCCCTTTAATACTCACCTGAGCCCTATCTCTATCCAGCGATGTGCACAAGTGCCTCGGCTGTCTGGTACTCTCCCTCCTGATTGGCTGACACACAGCCGTGGCACCATTGGCTCTAAATACACCTATGATACCAATTATAGACCATTCGTTTCTTTGTAAGTGTAAATCTACAGGGGATCAAATTATTTTCCCCACTGTAAATACCTTTTCCCCCCCATTTTATTAAATGATCATATTCCCTCTGTTCTCAGCTGCATAAGAGCTAGAGGAGGAGAAACTGCAGTACTCTAAACCTCCCAGTGAAAGACTGTTCAGGGGGGACAAGTCTGATTACTGGAGGAGAGCAAGCTGTGCTCCCAGAATAGTTGGAAAACTGATCATGCTGTGTTCTCCTGCTTTGTGTGGTCAGTTTTTAATAGGAATGCAGAGGGACTGGCAGGAACACCAGAGATTTCACACAAAGAAAGCAATACAAATAGAACAGGATATTTTTTCATACAAGTACATGGTAGAGCAGGAATATAAAACTTTGGGTTTACATATTCTTAAATTGAGAAACAAATGCAATGCATTCAGTGAATGGCACCCGTACTGAGTGAGCAACACCCCGTGGTTACTATGGAGCAGTGCATTGGTGATTACTGTAGTAGTGATAGCCAAAGTAGTGCTCCTCTGCTTCCACAGCAGGGCCACAGGTATGGCACACACATACTTAACCACTTCCGGACCGCGTTGCGTAGATACAATGCTGCAGAGAGTGGCAGCGTAATGCGAATCGCTGTCTATAAATGGCAATTTGCGCAGGAGCGGCTAGGGGGCGAACTTGCCCCGCTGCACGCTCCCTCAGCGTGTCCGCAGGTCGCTGGCGGACATCGAGATCGCTTACTACACAGCAGGAACAAGGAACCGCAGATGTAAACACGGCGGTTCCCAGCTCTGTCAGGCGGCATGACATCTACAGATCCCTGTCATCGGGATAAGTTAGATCTCTCATGCCCCTGCCAGCCCAGCCCCCACACAGTTAGAACACAGTGAGGGAGCGCATTTAACCCTTAGAATGCCCCCTGCAGGTTAACCCCTTCCCTGCCAGTGACATTTATACAGTAATCAGTGACTATTTTTAGCTCTGATCGCTGTATAAATGTCAATTGTCCCAAAAAAGTGTTAAAAATGTCCGACATGTCCACCGCAATATCACAGTCCCGATAAAAATCGCAGATCGTCCCCATTACTATTGAAAAAAAAAAAAAAAAAAAGGAAAAATCCCATAAATTAATTCTCATGGTCTGTAAACGCGGCAACTTTAGCACAAACTAATCAATATACGCCGATTACAATTTCTTTTTACCACAAATATGTAGTATTAAGTATATACTTAGTGAACTCGGAGAAAAGGATTTTATGGTAAGTTTTAATAAAATCCCTTTACTCTTCCGTTCACAGACAGACACAGCCTTCTTATGACACATGGGGTTATGCTCATCCTACTAGGAGTAGACTAGGCAAAATAAACAAAAAGCATAGGTTGGCCCCTCCCAGGGGGCCGTCCTCACCTTAGCACATAATCCCCCTGCCCTGTACAGCACATCAGTTTTTATTTGCCTAGTGCAAGGAGTAGACCTGGTTCCCTATGGGATCTGCGGTCTCCTGAAGATTCATCTGATGAAGACTGCTTTCAAGAAGCTGGCTGGTGGTATAGAGGATATCTCGAATCCAAAACTTTCCCCAGTCCAGCCGACTATGCGAGCTACCCTTAGGGGGGCCCACCGCATAGTGCCCGTTCCGTGCGGGCGGCCAGTGGCTAAAACCCACTAGAGCCCAGTGACTGGTTCGCCTGTCCAGTGGCCTGGCCAGCAGCATGCCTCTTTCTGGGGAGGTAAGACTGCTCCGGGTAGCTACCCGCTGCGCCCGGATTGGTGAGTGGACCCCTCTTCCACCCTAGGGGTGCGGAGAGTGGGCACCTGGGTAGCTTCTGTGGTAGCCAGCCGGTGGGGGTCCATTAGAGGGACATATTGGGGGTACCCCTTTGAGGATTATCTCCAGTCCCCCCCTCCCCCCGCAGTACCGCACCTTGCACTGACCGTTCGGAGCTCTGCGTCAAGCGGTTCGCTGCCATTTGGTGTGGATCACCGTACTTTGCACTGATCGTTCGGAGCTCTGCGTTAGGCGGGTTGCCGCCATTAAGTGTGGATCACGTTCGTTCGTGGCGGACTGCGTGTGTGTTAACGGCAGCGTCCATTGTTTGATGACCATGTGGTTTCCAGCCTGCTCTCTGGCGGCCCCCAGTGGTCGTTTGGAGAAGTTCAGACCTTTTGACAGGAAGTGATTAAAAATGGTGAAAGTGAGCTTCTGGTTTTCGCTTGGACAACGTGGCTGGCGCGCAGTGGCAAGCTCCTGGAGTGCAGTCGATTGTTGGGAATTGCTGTTCCAGTCGTAGTGCTGAGGTATCTAAACAGCAAGTATAGCTGGCTCTCCCTGGGTGCTGGTAGCGGTGGGTGCAATCCTCCCGGGTCTCCCTGGTTGATTGGTGGGGTAGAGGTGGTGGTCACACAGTGGGGGTGCCGGAAGGTTGGGATGTCAGAGGCTGGCAATACTATGGCAGGGGTACCTGCGGATCAACAATCCACCCCAGGAACCTTGGTGTCCTTGGAACAGCAGAGGGCGGTGTTTGGGGAGTTATTTCCCCGGGCGGGGGACCCCGTTCCGAGGGGCCCCAAGAAGCGCCCACCCCCCCTTTCCTCAGGGGAGGATTCGGATCTAGAGAGCACCTCAATGGTCACATCTGTGGACCTTTCAGAGGGTGAACTGCCCTCAGAAGGCGAAAATGATCAGGAGGCTCTTTTTTTCGCGCGATAGTGGAAGCGCTGATCACGGATATCCGCGACTCCATGCAGCTTGACCAAGCAGGAGAGTTGCAAGAGTCCGCATATAGTTGTGGACCGCTTAAACCCCCTAGGTCTCCTAGGGCTTACCCTTATGATCAGGTGTTTGAACAGGCGGTGTTCAAGGAATGGCTGAGGCCACCAAATTCCTTTGCTTTTCCTAAAAGCTTTGCTGTTCGCTACCCCTTTGAGGATAGTTTTACTAAGAGATGGGCTTCCCCAACGGTGGACCCCCCCCCCAGTGGCTCGTGTGAATAAAGCAACGACCATTCCCTTGGAGGGGTCTCCATCTTTTAGGGAGGCGGCCGATCGCTGCACAAAGGCAGTGTCTAAAGCATTATTCTTGTTGGCTGGGTCAGCCATGCGGCCGGCACTAGCGACTGCGATGGCAGCACAGTCTCTTCGTGAGCACGCTGCACACTGGTTTATCTGGTGAGGGTGCACAGGCTGAAGTACAGCGGGCACAACATTTGGAAGAAGGTCTCTGCTACATATGCCATGCTGCTTTGGACCTTCTTCCCATATTGTCAAAAATGTCTGTTTTTGCAATTGTTATCAGGCGGGTGCTATGGCTCCGCTCTTGGTCAGGCGACCAGGCTTCAAAGAAAGCCCTTGCAGACCTTCCCTTTCAGGGAGGGCGTCTGTTTGGCCCACAAGTGGATGAAATCATTAAGGATTTCACGGGAGGGAAGAGTACTTTCCTCCCAGAGCCAAAGCGGCGGGATTTTTGCCGTAGGCAGGGCCCTGTTTCTTCAGGTCAGAAGAAGTTTTTTCGGGCACCCGGCTCAGCGGGTAAGGGCTTCAAGGCCGGGAAGGCTTCCGCGGAGCATAGTAAAAGGCCCTGGCAGCATAAGTCCGAAAAAGCGAAGGATAAATCTACCTCCGCATGATGGGTTTTTACCACCAAGCAAGCTCCTGACACTTCAGGCAGCAGTGCGAACCCTGTTATCACGCCAGTGGTTCTCCTTATGGTTCTGAATGCGAGTGTTGGGGCTCATGGTGTCGACTTTCGAGGCGATACCTTACGCTCAGAGTCACACTCGGCTCCTGCAGAAGGCGATTTTGTCGCAGTGGGACAAATCTCCCCTATCACTAGACAGACTGATCAGGTTGATCGGGTTCCGGCTCTAAGGTTGGGGAAATGTTTTCCCCCCCTCAATTGGTCGATAGTAACGACAGATGCCAGCCTATCGGGCTGCGGAAGAGTCCTGGGTCAGTTCTCTGCCCAGGGTCATTGGTCAGTACAGGAAGCTTCTCTTCCAATAAATGTACTGGAACTGAGAGCGATCAGACTTTGCCTGTTCCGTTGGTCAGAAAGGCTGCGAGGCCTCCCTGTCCGGGTTCAGTCGGACAATGCCACGGCTGTGGCATATGTGAACCATCAGGGCGGAACAAGAAGCGCAGCAGCAGCCGCGGAGGCGGCTCTGGTCCTTCGGTGGGCAGAACTTCACGTGCCAGCTCTCTCTGCAATCTACATCCCAGGCGTGGAAAATTGGCAGGCGGACTTTCTCAGCCGCCGAACTCTGGATCAAGGGGAATGGTCCCTACATCCAGAAGTGTTCCGCCAGATTTGCCTTAAATGGGGCATACCAGAGGTGGACCTCATGGCCTCCAGGTACAATCATAAAGGTACAGACCTTTGTGTGCAGAACAAGAGATCCGTTGGCGGTCGCCGCGGACGCACTGGTGGCGCCCAGGGGTCGGTATCGGCTACTGTACATCTTTCCTCCTCTAAAGCTATCCTTCCGCGCAGGATAGAAGCAGAGGGAATCCCGGCAATCCTGGTAGCTCCAGATTGGCCTCGGCGTCCTTGGTACGCCGACGTAGTACGGATGGTGGCAGATGTTCTGTGGCGTCTTCCACTTCGCGAAGACCTACTGTCTCAGGGGCCTATCTTGCACCCTGCTTTACCCTCGCTGGCTTTGACGGCTTGGCTATTGAGTCCCAGGTGTTGAGGGATAGTGGTGTCTCTGACTCCGTGATCCCTACTATGATTGAAGCACGTAAGAGTACCTCACGTAAGATTTACCATAGGACCTGGAGGGCCTATATTACCTGGTGTGAGGCAGGGGGTTGGAACCCCCGCTCTTATAGTGTCCAGAGTACTGTCTTTTTTGCAGCAAGGACTGGACAAGAACCTTGCGTTAAGTACGCTTAAGGGTCAGATTTCGGCCCTGGCGGTTCTTTTTCAATGGCCCTTGGCGTCTCATTCATTGATCCGTACATTTGTACAGGGGGTGCGTCATGTGGCTCCTCGGATACGGTCGCCTCTGGCTCCGTGGGATTTGAATCTGGTGCTTTCTGTGCTGCAGAAACCGCCATATGAATTCGGGACATTCCCTTACGACTGTTATCGCAGAAAGTGGCCTTTCTGGTGGCTATCACATCCGCCAGGCGTGTGTCTGAGTTGGCAGCATTATCCTGCAAGTCACCAAAGTGGCCTTTCTGGTGGCTATCACATCCGCCAGGCGTGTGTCTGAGTTGGCAGCATTATCCTGCAAGTCACCTTACTTGGTCCTGCATAAGGACAAGGCGGTTTTGCGACCTTCCCCTTTGTTTCTTCTGTAGGTGATTTCTTCCTTTCATTTAAATGAGGATATTGTTCTTCCCTCATTGTGCCCACACCCGTCGCATCCCAAAGAAGTTGAACTGCATTCTTTGGATGTGGTGAGGGCTTTGCGGGTGTATTTGTTTTCTACAGCTTCCTTTCGGAAGTCTGATTCTTTATTTGTGCTGACGGATGGGTAGCGCAAAGGCTTGGCGGCCTTGTCAGCTACCGTTTCTCGTTGGATACGGAAGACCGTGACTCATGCATATGAGATTCGGGGCAAGGTTCCCCCATTTCCAGTCACGGCTCATTCCACCAGGGCAATTAGTACTTCCTGGGCGTTTAGACACCAGGCCTTGGTGTCTCAGGTGTTCAAGGCGGCAACTTGGGCCTCAGTGCACACGTTTACTAAGTTTTACAAAATTGATGTTTCAGCATCCTGGGATGCTGCTTTTGGCCGCAAAGTTTTACAAGCGGCAGTGTAGGCGTGGTTAGCGCCGCCTGAGAGGGCGTTTTTCTGTTGGTTTGCCCACCCCTCTTGATTGGCACAGCTTTGGGACGTCCCCATGTGTCATAAGAAGGCTGCGTCTGTCAGTGAACGGAAGAGTAAAAGGAAAAAGGGATTTTAGTATAACTTACCGTAAAATCCTTTTCTCTGAGTTCACTGACAGACGCAGCACCCACCCCTCTGCGTTGAGTTTGTATGGCTTGTTAGGAACTGATGTGCTATACAGGGCAGGGGGATTATATGCTAAGGTGAGGACGGCCCCCTGGGAGGGGCCAACCTATGCTTTTGTTTATTTTGCCTAGTCTACTCCTAGTAGGATGAGCATAACCCCATGTGTCATTCACTAACAGACGCAGCTCTCCATTACGTGTGGGGATGTCCCCAAGCTGTGTCAAAAAGAGGGGTGGGTAAACGCTAACAACAGTACCCAACAGAACCTATAAGGAGGCGCCAGACGCGCCTACACTGCCGCCTGCAAAACTTTGCGGCCAAAAGCAGCATCCGAAGATGCAAACACATCAACTTTATAAAACTAAGTGAAAGTGTGAACCGAGGCCCAAGTGGCCGTCTTGCATACCTGTGACACCGAGGCCTGGTGTCTAAAAGCCCAGGAAGTGCTAACAGCCCGGGTAGAATGAGCCATGACCGGAAAAGGAGGAACCTTACCCCGAACAGAATACGCATGGGTCACAGTCTGTCTGATCCAACGAGAGATTGTAGCCGAGGAAGCCGCCAAACCTTTGCGCGGACCCTCAGTCAGCACAAACAGGGCATCAGCTTTGCGAAAAGAAGCTGTAGCAGACAAATACACTCTTAAGGCCCTCACTACGTCCAAAGCATCAATTTCTTTTGGGTGCGATGGACGAGGGCACAATGAAGGAAGGACAATATCTTCATTAATGTGAAAGGAAGAAACCACCTTCGGAAGAAAGGAAGGAGAGGGTCGCAAGAACGCCTTATCCTTATGCAGGACTAGGTAGGGAGACTTGCACGAGAGTGCTGCTGAAATCTGGTTGAACACCTCCGGGTGGAGGGACCACTCTCCCTGGTCCAGTGTCTGGCGACTGAGAAAATCCGCCTGCCAGTTCTCCACACCTGGAATGTAAATGGCGGAGATTGCCGGAACGTGACGTTCCGCCCAACGCAGTATCAGAGCTGCCTCCGCCGCAGCTGCTGGACTTCATGTGCCGCCCTGATGGTTCACATACGCCACTGCAGTGGCATTGTCCGACTGAATTCGGACCGGACGTCCCTGCAATCTCACTGTCCAGTGAGATAAGCACAATCTGATTGCTCTCAGCTCCAGTACATTGATGGGGAGGTGACCAACGGCCCTGGGCCGACAGCTGCCCCAAGATCCCTCCCCAGCCTGAAAGACTGGCATCCGTGGTGATGATCACCCACTGGAGGGGCAGGAACGACTTCCCCTGAGTCAGGGCCAAGTCCCAAAGCCACCAGGTCAGAGACGCCCTGGTCTGTGAGCTCAGATGAATCAGAAGGTCCAAGGACCGAGGTGACCTCTCCCACCTAGCCAGAATTGCTCGCTGAAGGAGACGAGTGTGACTCTGGGCAAATGGTATTGCCTCGAAAGATGAGACCATGAGCCCCAGCACCCGCATACAGAATCGTAACGAAGAACGACGGTGCGACAGAAGGGTTTCCACTGCCGACTGCAGAGACAGCAACTTGGCTGGAAGAACACCTTCGCCTGCACTGTGTCCGATATCAGACCCAGGTACTCCAGGCGACTGGTTGGCTACACCGACGATTTCTGCAGGTTGAGTAACCAGCCAAAATCCTGCAGCGAGGTCATTGTGATCCTCATTCTCCTCCAGAGCCAAGGCGGACTCCGCTCGCAGGAGCAGCTCGTCTAGGTAGGCCACTACCGCAATGCCTCTCTGTCGCAGCAACGCCAACACCGGGGCTAGCAGTTTTGTGAAAACTCGGGGTGCTGAGGCCAGACCGAAGGGGAGTGCCACGAATTGAAAATGGAGGTCTCCCACTGCAAAGCGCAGGAAGCGCTGATGTCATGGACAAATGGGTACATGGAGGTACGCATCCCTGATGTCCAGGGACGCCAGAAACTCCCCCTGATGGAGGGCGGCCACAACCAAGCGGATAGATTCCATCCGGAATTTCCGCGCCCTGACATACCGGTTCAGGGCCTTTAGGTCCAGTACTGGCCGAACCCCCCCCCCCTTTTTTTGGGAACCACAAATAGATTTGAGTAGAAACCTCGAAACCTCTCTTCTGGAGGCACTGGCACAATCACTCCTTGGTCTGAAAGTGCTTGAACAGCCCCGAAAAGGGCCTCCCGGCGATCCTGCGGGAGCCCTAAGTTTGATGGGAAGAACCTGTCTGGGGGTAGAGTGTTGAACTCTATCCTGTACCCGGCGGACACCACTTCCCGGACCCAACGTTCGGGAATGTGAGCCAGCCACCGGTCTGCGAACCCCAGAAGACGTCCCCCTACCCGAAACCCGGGTGGAGGCAACCCATCAGGCTGAGGACGACTTGTCTTCCGCCTTTTCGGTTTTGCGCTGCCACTGCCACTTTCCGGCCCCTGTAGCGACCATACCGGGACGGGTCCCCTTACCTGTTGCGCTCGAGGCGCGAAAAAACCTCTTCTGACCCGAGGGAGGGGGCCCCTGTCTACATCGAAACTCGCGCCTCCGGGGCTCTGGAAGGAAGGTACTCTTACCTCCCGTAAAGTATTTAATGATCTCATCCAAACGTGGACCAAATAGACATCCACCCTGAAACGGGAGATCAGTAAGACATTTTTTGGAAGTATGGTCGCCGGACCAAGAACGCAACCAAAGTATCCGTCTGAGGATAACGGCAAAAATCCAGATATCCTGGATAACATCGGCAGTAAATCAACGGCCGCATCACAAAGGTTCTTGAACCCTTGGAGCAAAAACTCAGCCCTCTGTGGTGCATCCATCAGGCGGCCGCATTCCAGATCAGACTGGAGCTCCGCCATACGCTCATACAGATGTTGAGCCGCCATGGCGGACGCCAGGGCTGGCCGCACGGCAGAACCTGCCACCAGGAAAAGCGACTTTAAAAGCGCCTCTGTTTTTCTATCAGCGGGGTCCTTGAAAGAAGGAGACCCTTCCAGAGGAATAGTCGTCGCCTTACTAAGGCGGGCTATCAGTGGGTCCACCACAGGCGATTCCCATTTTTTCAAAAAGCTTTCCTCAAAGGGATAGCGAGCAGCGAACAGTCTTGACAGCGAAAAGGAAAGCTGCGGACGTTGCCATTCACGGTAAAGAAAATGATCAAAAAATTGATCGTAGGGGTAAGCCTTGGGGGCCCTAGAGGACCCACACACATACGCAGAAGACTGCGATTCACCATCCTGGTTCAATCGCAGCGTAGTGCGAATGGCAGTGATAATGGCGGCGACCAACACTTTTTCGCGCGCAGCCGCCGCCCCTTGATCCTCTTCACCGTCCAATGGGCCCAGTTCCCCATCAGTCCCTGAGACCCCTGAGGCCACTTCCGGATCAGAATCCTCCCCCGATGAATAAGGGGGAGGAAGGGGACGCTTCTTGGGGGCCTGTTGGGTCGACCTCCGCCCGGGGAAGAAATTCACTAAAGACCGCCCACAGCTGGTCCAAAAATGCCCCTTGCGCAGAATGCGCCGCCGCTGATGCCTCCTCAGCAGGTTCAGCAGTGTAATCTGCCATTGCTTTGCCCCCAGACCCCTCTCAGTGACACACGTGGTACTAAAGAGGATGAGGCACCCCCACACCACTGCCCTACAGTGCACCAGGGAACCCAGGAGGACTGCACCCGCCGCCACCAGCACCCACAGAGGAGCCTAGCTGTTACTTGCCGTTTTTTGCTTCCAGTAACCCCGGAGGATCGTCAGAAGAGCCCCGCCGTCCGATCACCCCCGCTCCACAGAGAAGGGAAAACGCTGCACACACGTTTTTGCAGAGACATGTGGTCAAAATGGCCGCCGTAAGATACTAGAGGCCGAAACCCCCTGTACAGAGACTTGCAGTACCGCAAACGGCCGCTCTGAGCGCTAGAGGGAAAGTCCCATAGGCCAAATATGTCTGCGGCTACGGCAAAATGGCGGCCGGTCGCCGCATGGCAGCGAAAACAAAAATGAACGTCGCAGACGGACGGGGTGCGGTGCGGGGGTAGGTGTCAAGGGGGGGCAGGAGCTCCACGCGCCCCTGCCGGCGGCTACCCAGACAAAAAGAAAATTTTTTTTTTTTTGTTAGTCGGTCCCCCTTCTGCCCCTGAAAAGGGGGGAAGGGAGGAACTCTCACTCACCACTCCGGACGAGCGCCATGGGTAGCCACCCAGTCGCAGACTTTCTGCCCCTGCCTGGACGGTACGCTGCAGGCCAGAAAATCGCCCTACCAAATCGCATCTGGGCTGGGCATAAGTGGGGATCACCCCAGGCCACCTGCACGGAACCGGCACTATGCGGCGGGTCCCCATACTGCGGAACTGGCTCGCATCAGTCGGCCAGGTCGGGGAAAGTACAGAGCCCATGGACTTTCAATGCCCCGACCGGCTTCTTGATAGCAGATCTTGATAGAAGACAATAAAATAAAATAAAAAGAATGGTCACAAACAGGACCGCAATTCCCCTAAAGGGAAGTCGGGTCAACGCCTTGCAAACTAGGCATTGAAACTGCTGAGCTATGCTATGGAGGGGGTTTATGTGGGAAGAGAGGACGGCCCCATAGGAGGGGCCAGCTGTTTCTTTTCCCTGCCTAGTTAACTCCTGGTGAGAAAAGCATAAACCCCACACGTAATGGAGAGCTGCGTCGGTCAGTGAACGATAGTAGAAAAAGGGATTTTATTAAAACTTACCGTAAAATCCTTTTCTCCGAGTTCACTGACAGACGCAGCTCTCCATTAAGTGTGGGTTTATGCTGGTCTCACTAGGAGTTAACTAGGCAGGGAAAAGAAACAGCTGGCCCCTCCCATGGGGGCCGTCCTCTCTTCCCACATAAACCCCCTCATAGCATAGCTCTTCAGTTCGTACACAAGTCGTACAAGAACAGAGCACAGAGGGGTGGGTGCTGCGTCTGTCAGTGAACTCGGAGAAAAGGATTTTACGGTAAATTTTAATGAAATCCCATTTTCTCCTATCGTTCACTGACAGACGCAGCTCTCCATTACGTGTGGGGATGTCCCCAAGCTGTGTCAAAAAGAGGGGTGGGTAAACGCTAACAGTACCCCACTGAACCTCTAAGGAAGCGTCAGACGCGCCTACACTGCCGCCTGCAAAATTTTGCAGCCAAAAGTGGCATCCGAAGATGCAAGCACAGCAACCTATAAAACTTAGTGGATTTTCTAGAAGGTGTATGTGCCTTAGGCAGCGCTTATCCTCTGGTATAGGTGCAATATCCTGCGTGCAGGCTGCTGCTGTGGCCCAAATGATTGGGGAATAACGTGATTTGTGTGAACAGTTTGTGTTTTGTGTTCCAACATGCTTGCACTCTCTGTTAAATTATTACAAAACTTGCTGTATATAAGTGATTACATAAATAAAATGAAATTCACAGTGGTTTCTCGATTTTTACACATATAAGTTCACATCGCTCAAATAAATGCCATAAATAAATATGTAAATATATAGAAATAAATAAAGTTATATAAATAAAGTCCAAATAAAGTGCTGTGCTCTGTGCCAAACAATTATCTGATGTGCAATCCGTGGTATACAGTGTGAAGGTGCTGTTTCAGTTCCAGTCTATCAATGCTTTAAAATTCTTGTGTGTGGAACAATTCTTTATGCTTTAAGGTGCTCGTGCTGCTTTGGGGTGCTGAGTGATGAAAAAATGACTCAGGGTGTTGTGCCCTGCTTACCAGAATCCTTTGACCCTCCAACCATACGGTGTGGAGGAGTCAACAAGGTGTGTGTTCTTAAAATTTCGTAACTATCTGACCTTGACTTTGTCGTGGAAGTGTGACATATGGTGCCTAACGTGTAGTCTATTAACAAACCGTGTCTCGTGTCGTGAAATAAACCTGAAATAAATATATTGAAATAAATAAAGATATATAAATGTATAAATAAATACCGTAAATAAACTCGCTACACTTGAATATACACATTTTTAGCTCTTTGGTGACACTTAAAGTAAAATAAATACATTAGTGAATA
>BLSH010374717.1:144320-170012 GCA_018402905.1 Glandirana rugosa
AATATAATGTGTAAAAATAGTGTGTGGGCGTGTAAAAAAATATAAACTTATTTCGTTCAAAAATTTGCTTTCTTTCCAGTGTACTGGCCGGCGAGTTAGTGTACCCTGCTCATTGGAGGGTAATCGTTTGTGTCCACAGGTGATTACTATACGTATGTTTTCCGGCTGCGGAATAACTCATCGTATATCTCTTTTAAAGATTTATTTGGCCAAAACTTTTCACAGTGCAAACATCAATGTAACACACATTTGCCAGTATCTGTGAAGTGCTCTAAAGGTTATGCTCGCGGTTGGTGCTATTTGCACTTCCTGCTTACAGACCTGCTGAGCGTGGCCTCTCTCACCGTGTAATCACCTGACGCGTTTCATCACTTCCTGTGACGTCATCGGAGGTGTCTTCACGGTGTAAGCGTCGGCCTTTTGTATGCATATCATTAGTGGACACCTGTGTTTGCTAATGGGAGGTTACTCGTCCCATGTGATTGAGCGGCCGGTCATGTGACCTTTCTTTCGTTTAAAAACTTGCTTTATTCAAATATAAAAAAATGTGCGGGTGTGTGATAAAAATGTGTAATATAAAATTTAAAATCAATGGTTTCTCCGGGGTGCGTACATAGTGAATTACTATGCTGCTACTCGGTGCTAAAGTATGCAGGTCGTCTTATGCTAAAGGTAGCTGTATAGTAGACAAGGCATTATTTCTATGTATACTGGAACAACCTATGCTGGTAATGCGCAGATGCTCGATAAAATAAGTCTTATGTTAAAATTGAAAAAATAAACAAATGAAAAAAATGTGAAAAAATGAAAAATGAAAAAATAATAAAAAAATAAAAAATGAAAAAATAATAAAAAAATAAAATAAGAATAAAAATAAAAAATAAAAAAATGATGAAAAAAATATGATGAAAGGTGGAAAAAATGAAAAAATTATCATTATAAATTAAAAAATATATAAAAAAATAAAGATAATAAAAAAAAAAATTAAAAAAATGTATTCAAATAAAATAAAAATAAAAATAAAAATAATAAAAATAAAAAAATAAAAAATTGAATAAAAAAATGGAACTAAAACTGGGATGTATCCTCCCTTTACCATACACATTTACATTCTTGTGTTAAAAATTGGTAATAAAACAATTTAAATCTATTTCCACATTCATGCCCTGAGGTTGGAGACTCCCTATTTCATAAATCCACCTAGTCTCATTCTGTGATATTGCCTGTTTTTTATTTCCTCCCCTCCAATGTGGTTCTATTTTATCAATGCCACAAAAATTTAACAGGCTCGGATCTCTGCTATGGTGGGTTCTGAAATGATTTGAAAGGCTATGAGTTCTTATTCCCTTTTTTATGTTGTATACATGTTCCCTCAACCTTATGGATAGTTTCCTCGTTGTACGTCCTACATATTGCAAGCCACAAGGGCAAGCTAGTAGGTAGGTTACATGATCACTATGGAACGTAATCAATTTTTTTATCTCATATATTTTACCTGTGGTATTGGATTTAAAATCAGTTTGTTTTCTGACCCTCTTTTTTACTGTGGTGCATATTGCGCATTTCCCACATGAGAAAAAACCTTTTAGGTCCCCAAACATAAATTGTTTCTTGGGAGGTTCTGGGATGTTGTGTACCAGCTTATCTCTAAGATTTTTTGTCTTTCTATAGATGAAATTGGGTTTTTTTGGGAGGACATGTTGCAATTTATTATCCTTCAATAATAAGTGCCAGTGTTTTTTAATTATTTTTTCTATTTCTTTGTATTGCCTGCTGAACTGTGTTATGAAAGGAGTTGTTATGGTCTTATTTTTTGGAGTTTTGTTCTTCAGTAGCCTTTCTCTATCCATTTTCTCAATTTGGTCTTTGATTTGGTAGAGCTCTCTGGCTTTGTATCCCTTCTCCCGGAATCTGTTCATTAATCGTTCTGCTTGGTTTCTGTAATCTGTCAGTTGTGTGCAGTTCCTTCTGATCCTGGTTAGTTGGCCTCTGGGTATCCCTCTTAACCATTGTGGGTGGTGACAACTGTGTACTGGTATATAACCATTTCTATCAGTCTGTTTAAAGTGCGTTTTTGTGTGCAGTTGGTTGTTACCTTTGAATATCACTAGGTCCTCTCTGCTCCAGGTTCCTGTAAACTTTATATTGTAAGCATTTATGTTAATTTCTTCCAGGAAATTCCTTAGGCTTTCCTCTGTGCCTTTCCATATGATGATGATATCATCTATAAATCGTCGATACAGTTTTAGTTCTGGTCTGGTTTTCTTGAATATTTCGTCGTTCTCCCAGTGGCTTAAAAACACATTTGCCACACTTGGGGCAAATTTGGCTCCCATGGCAACACCTCTGTGTTGCTCATGGTATTGGCCTTCATGCCAGAAGTAGTTTCTGGCCATAGCCATTTCTAGGGCTTCCAGTATGAATTTTTGTTGTTCCATTGCCAATGTCGATTGGTTTAGGGCCCATTTGACTGCTCTTACTGCATCGTCTTGGTTTATATTTGTATAGAATGATTCTACGTCTATTGTTGCCAGGATTGTGTTATCCTCTACTTTCTCTTTTTCTAGTAACTGTAGAAGGTGTTTGCTATCCTTAAGATAAGCCGGATAGGATTGGGCCAGAGGTTGGATGTACGTGTCAATGTATTCTCCTAGTCTGGAGAACAAGGAGTCTATGCCATTTATGATGGGTCTCCCTGGAGGTGCCGTTTGACTTTTGTGGATTTTTGGCACTTGATATATAACCGGAGTTCTGGGTGCTTGTGGGAGTAGGTACTTGTATTCCTTTCCTGTGAGTATACCCTGTTTATGTGCCTTCTTTAGTAATTTCTTTAGCAAGATCCTATAATTTTTTTTGAGGGTTCCGGGTGAGTGTTTTGTAAGTTGAGTGGTCATGTACTAATCTGTTTAATTCTGTTTTGTAATCCTCTAGATTGAGGATAACTAGACCTCCCCCTTTATCCGCTGGTCTAATGACCACTCCTTTCCGTTTTTCTAATTCATTTATGCCTTCCCATATTTCCTTAGGTCCCTTCTGTTTTTTTCTTTTTTTCTTATTGATGAGCTTGATATCTTCTTCCACAAGTTTTTTGAACGTTTCAATAAAATGGTTGTTGGGTGTCTTAGGGTTGAATGTGGATTTATTCTTGAGTCCGCTGTGTTGGTAAGTACTGGGTTCTGTTTCTTTTTTTCCTTCCTCCTTGTCTTGAAAGTACTTTTTGATTTGCAATTTTCTTATAAATTTTTGGAGGTCTATATACGTAATAAAATCATCTAGGTTTTTATTGGGTGCAAATTTTAGTCCTAAGTCCAGTACTTTAAGTTCAGTCTCCGTGAAGTTGGCTGAACTAAGGTTGAAAATGCCTTGTCCTATTATTCTCTTTTCCTTTTTGCTCTGGCCTCCCCTACATCCTCTTCGTTTCTTTCCTCCTCTCTTGGTCTTCTGGGGGGTGTGTATTGTTCCATATATTGATTCGGCCAGTGTCGTATCCATCCCCCTCTTCCTCGTCCCCTGTTTGTTCTTGCTCTTCCTCTGTATCCTTGGTGATAGGGGTAGTATCCCGGGGGTTCCCTTGGTCCCCTCCAGTGAAAATCCCTTCTGTTGTACTCCCCATTCCCCATCATTTCTTCATTTTTTATTTTTCATTTTTTATTTTTATTCTTATTTTATTTTTTTTTTATATATTTTTTTATTATTTTTTCATTTTATATTTTATTTTTTTATTATTTTTTTTTTTTCATTTTTCATTTTTTCATTTTTCATTTTTTCACATTTTTTTCATTTGTTTATTTTTTCAATTTTAACATAAGACTTATTTTATCGAGTATCTGCGCATTACCAGCATAGGTTGTTCCAGTACACATAGAAATAATGCCTTGTCTACGATACAGCTACCTTTAGCATAAGACGACCTGCATACTTTAGCACCGAGTAGCAGCATAGTAATTCACTATGTACGCACCCCGGAGAAACCATTGATTTTAAATTTTATATTACACATTTTTATCACACACCCGCACATTTTTTTATATTTGAATAAAGCAAGTTTTTAAACGAAAGAAAGGTCACATGACCGGCCGCTCAATCACATGGGACGAGTAACCTCCCATTAGCAAACACAGGTGTCCACTAATGATATGCATACAAAAGGCCGACGCTTACACCGTGAAGACACCTCCGATGACGTCACAGGAAGTGACGAAACGCGTCAGTTGATTACACAGTGAGAGAGGCCACGCTCAGCAGGTCTGTAAGCAGGAAGTGCAAATAGCACCAACCGCGAGCATAACCTTTAGAGCACTTCACAGATACTGGCAAATGTGTGTTACATTGATGTTTGCACTGTGAAAAGTTTTGGCCAAATAAATCTTTAAAAGAGATATACGATGAGTTATTCCTTTTTATACCCATGCATGGAATATTGACCGCGGAGGAGAGCGAGAGAAAGCAGAGGACAACCATATCCTAAGGTCGGATTGTAGACCTAAAGCGCGGTTTGGCTCCTCCACACCGTATGATTGGAGGGTCAAAGGATTCTGGTAAGCAGGGCACAACACCCCGAGTCATTTTTTCAGCACCCCAAAGCAGCACGAGCACCTTAAAACATAAAGAATTGTTCCACACACAAGAATTTTAAAGCATTGATAGACTGGAACTGAAACAGCACCTTCACACTGTATACCACGGATTGCACATCAGATAATCGTTTGGCACAGAGCACAGCACTTTATTTGGACTTTATTTATATAACTTTATTTATTTCTATATATTTACATATTTATTTATGGCATTCATTTGAGCGATGTGAACTTATATGCGTAAAAATCGAGAAACCACTGTGAATTTCATTTTATTTATGTAATCACTTATATACAGCAAGTTTTGTAATAATTTAACAGAGAGTGCAAGCGCTGTTGGAACACAAAACACAAACTGTTCACACAAATCACATATAAAACTTAGTGAAAGTGTGAACCGAGGCCCAAGTGGCCGCCTTGCACACCTGCGACACCGAGACCTGGTGCCTGAGAACCCAGGAAGTGCTAACAGCCCGGGTAGAATGAGCCGTGACCAGAAAAAGGGGGAACCTTGCCCCGAACAGAATAGGCATGGGTCACGGACTGTCTGATCAAACGAGAAATCGCAGCCAACGAGGCCGCCAACCCTATGCGCAGACCCTCCGACAGCCAAACAAGGCATCAGCTTTTTGAAAAGAAGCTGTGGCAGCCAAGTACACTCGTAAGGCCCTCACTACGTTCAAAGTATGCTACTCAATCTCTTTTGAGTGTGACGGACGAGGGCACAATGAAGGAAGGACAATATCTTCATTAATGTGAAAGGAAGAAACCACCTTCGGAAGGAATGAAGGAGAGGGTCGCAAGACCGCCTTGTCCCTATGTAGGACCAGGTAGGGAGACTTGCACGATAGTTCTGCTAAAGCAGACACCGTCTGGCGGAAGTGATGGCAACTAAAAAGGCCACCTTCTGCGACAGCAATTGTAAGGAAATCTCCCTGATATTCCCATATGGCGGTTTCTGAAGTACAGAAACACCAAAATTCGGAGCCCTTGGAGCCATCACCCGAGGCGCCACATGTCGCACACCTTGTACAAAGGTACGAATCAACGAGTGGGAAGCCAAGGTCTCTGAAAAAGAATCGCCAGAGCCAATATCTGGCCCTTGAGTGTGCTGCCACCATGTACACCACGTCGGCGTACCAAGTGCGCCGAGGCCAATCTGGAGCCACCAGGATTATTGGTATCCCCTCCGCCACTATCCTGAGTATCAATCGCGGAGGCAATTTTATCAGAGGGAAAGCGTACAGAAGGCGGTAATGGCCCCAGGGGGCCACCAGAGCGTCCGTGGCCACTGCCAACGCATCCTTCGTTCTAGACACAAAGGTCTCCACCTTGTGATTGAATCGAGACACCATGAGATCCACGTCTGGCGTCCCCCATCTGCGGCAAATCTGATTGAACACCTCCGGGTGGAGAGACCACTCTCCCTGGTCCAGCATCTGGCGACTGAGAAAGTCCGCCTGCCAGTTCTCCACACCGGGAATGTAAATGGCAGAGATTGCCGGAACGTGACGTTCCGCCCAACGTAGTATCAGAGCTGCCTCCGCCGCAGCTGCTGGACTCCTTGTGCCGCCCTGATGGTTCACATACGCCACTGCTGTGGCATTGTCCGATCGATTTTGAATCGGATGACCCTGCAATCTCACCCAGTGAAAAAAGGCACAATCTGAGTGCTCTCAGCTCCAGGACAATGATGGGGAGGAGAGCCTCCTGCGCCGACCAACGGCCCTGGGCAGACAGCTGCCCCAGGATCCCTCCCCAGCCTGAAAGACTGGCATCCGTGGTGAAGATCACCCACTGAAGGGGCAGGAACGACTTCCCCTGAGTCAGGGTCGAGTCCCGAAGCCACCAAGCCAGAGACGCCCTGGTCTGGGAGCTCAGACGGATCCAAAAGTCCAAGGACCGAGGGGACCTGTCCCACCGAGCCAGAATTGCTCGCTGAAGGAGACGAGCGTGACTCTGGGCGAAATGCCTCGAACGACGAGACCATGAGCCCTAGCACCCGCATACAGAACCTGCCGACCGCAGAGACAGCAACTTGGCTGGAGGTAGGAACACCTTCGCCTGTTCTGTGTCCAGAATTAGACCCAGATACTCCAGGCGCCGGGAGGAGAGACCGACGACTTCTGCAGGTTGAGTAACCAACCGAAGTCCTGCAGCGAGGTCATTGTGAGTCTCACATTCTCCTCCAGAGCCGAAGCGGACTCTGCTCGCAGGAGCAGGTCGTCTGGGAAGGCTACCACCGCAATGCCTCTCTGTCGAAGCAACGCCAACACCGGGGCTAGCAGTTTTGTGAAAACTCGAGGTGCTGAGGCCAGGCCCAAGGGGAGTGCCACAAATTGAAAATGGAGGTCTCACACTGCAAAGTGCAGGAAGCGCTGATGCCGTGGACGAATGGGTACATGGAGGTACGCATCCCTGATGTCCAGGGATGCCAAAAATTCCCCCTGATGAAGGGCGGCCACGACTGAGCAGATAGATTCCAACCGGAATTTCCGCGCCCTGACATACCGGTTCAGGGCCTTTAGGTCCAGTACTGGCCGAACCCCCCCCCTCCCCTTTTCGGGAACCACGAACAGATTCGAGTAGAAACCTCGAAACCTCTCTTCTGGAGGCACTGGCACGATCACCCCCTGGACCGAAAGTGCTTGGACAGCCCCAAAAAGAGCCTCCCGGCAGTCCCGTGGGAGCCCTAAGTTTGATGGGAAGAACCTGTCTGGGGGTAGAGTGTTAAACTCTATCCTGTACCTGGTGGACACCACTTCCCGGACCCAACAATGGGGAATGTGGGCCAGCCACCGGCCTGCGAATCCCAGAAGATGTTCCCCCACCCGAATTCCGGGTGGGGGCAACCCATCAGGCTGAGGACTTGTCCTCCGCTTTTTTGGTTTCGCGCTGCCACTACCGGTACCCGGCCCCTGCAGCGACCTTACCGTGTCTACGGCGAAACTCACGCCTCCAGGCTCTGGGAATAAGGGCACTTACCTCCTGTGAAATCCTTAATGATCTCACCCAGCCGTGGACCGAATAGACGTCCACCCTGAAAGGGAAGGTCTGTGGAAGCATGGTCACCGGACCAAAAACGCAACCAGAGTACCCGTCTGAAGATACCGCAACACTGCTACCCTGGATCACATAGGCAGTAAATCAAAGGCCGCATCACCAAGGTACTTGCGACCTCGGAGCAAATACAGCCCTCTGCGGTGTATCCAGCAGGCGGCCGCAGTCCAGAATATTCTGGAGCTCCGCCATACGCTCAGACAGATATCGCACCGCCATGGCGGACGTCAGGGCTGGCCGCAGAGTAGAGCCTGCCACCAGGAAGAGCAACTTTAACAGCGCCTCTGTCTTTTGCCAGCGGGGCCCTTGAAGGCAGGAACCCCTTCCAGAGGAATGGTCGTCGTCTTATTAAGGCGAGCTATCGGCGGGACACCAAGGCGACTCCCATTTTTTTTTTTTTTTTAAAAAAAGCTTTCCTCAAGGGATAGCAAGCAGCTAACCGTTTGGACCTATGTCCCTTGGAGTGTGGGAGGAAACCGGAGCACCGGGAGGAAACCCACGCATGCACAGGGAGGACATGCAAACCTCAGGCATGTCATGGTTAGGATCTGAGCCAGCAAGCATTATGCTGCCAGGCGCAAGTGCTACCCACTACACCACTGTGCTGCGCTAAAAAGAATGCTGCGGACGCTGCCATTTACAATAAACATGGTGATCAGGAAATTGATCATGTGGGTAAGCCTTGGGTGCCCTAGGGGGCCTGGAGGACCACACACACATGCGCAGAAATCAGTGATTCGCAGTCCAGGCTCAGTCGCATCGTAGTGGGATACCAATCATAATGGCGCAGCTGCCGTCCCCTGATCCTCTTCTCCGTCCGAGGGACCTTCCGGATCAAAATCCTCCCTTGAAAAGCAAGGAGGAGGGGGATGCTTCTCGGGGGGCCTGTTGGTGACATCCGCCCCGGGGAGAATTCACTAAAGACCGCCACAGCTGGTCCAGAAAAGCCCCTTGCGCAGATTGCGCCGCCGCTGATTGCTCCTAGCATGTTCAGCTCCCTTAGTAACACATAGATGCATACTAAAAATTAAAGGCACCCCCACACAGCCTCACACCACCACCCCACAGTGCACCAGGGAACCCAGGAGGACTGCACCCGCCGCCACCAGCACCCACAGGAGAGCCCAGCTATACTTGCTGTTTGCTGCCATAACCCTGAGGATCGTCAGAGAGCCGCGCCGTCAGGAGCACACACCGTTCCAAAGTGAAAGTAAAAACGCTAGACACGTTTTTGCATAAGCAGGGATTCCAATATGGCCGACGTTGAACACTAGAGGCCGAAAAACACCGGCAGGGAATGTGCAGTACCGCAAATGGCCGCTCTGAGCGCTAGAGGGAAAGCCCCATAGGCCCAATATGTCTGCGGCTACGGCAAAATGGCAGCGGTCCACCGCAAAATGGCGAAAAACGACCGAACGGCACTAGACGCTCGGGTGTGGTGGGGGTGAACAGGAGCTCCACGCGCCCCTACCGGCGGCTACCCAGCAAAAAAATATATATAGATTTTTTTTTTTGGGTCATCGGTCCCCCCTTTCCGCCCCTAAAAAGGGGAGAAGGAAGGAACTCTCACTCGCCACTCCGGACGACGCCATGGGTAGCCACCCAGTCGCAGACCTTCCGCCCCTGCTTGGGCCGTATGCTGCAGGCCAGAAAGTCGCCCTTCCTGAATCGCATCCGGGGCTGGGCGTAAGGGGTGGGGGGGGATCACCCCAGGCCGCCCGCACTGAACGGGCACGATGCGGCGGGTCCCCATACGGCGGGACTGGCTCGCATCGGTCGGCCAGGCCGGGGAAAGTACAGAGCCCATGGACTCTCTATGCCCCGACCGGCTTCTTGATCAATTGCTTGATAGAAGACAAATAAAAGTAAAATAAAATTAAATAAAAAATGGTCACAAACAGGACCGCAATTCCCCTGAAGGGAAGCCAGGTCAACTCCTTGCAAACTAGGCATTGAAACTGAAGAGCTATGCTATGAGGGGGTTTATGTGGGAAGAGAGGACGGCCTCCATGGGAGGGGCCAGCTGTTTCTTTTCCCTGCCTAGTTAACTCCTAGTGAGACCAGCATAAACCCACACGTAATGTAGAGCTGCGTCTGTCAGTGAACGATAGGAGAAATATAGTTTTCTTTTTTCAAAACTGTCGCTTTTTTTTTTTGTTTATATCAGCGATCGGAAGTGACGCAGAGGCGATCAAATACCACCAAAAGAAAACTATTTCAGGGAAAAAAAAAGGACGCCAGTTTTGTTTGGGTACAACGTTGCACGACCGCGCAATTGTCAGTTAAAACGGCGCAGTGCCGAATCGCAAAAAGTGCTCTGGTCCTAATGTGGGAAATCCTTCCGGGGCTGAAGTGGTTATATTGGTCTAAGCTGAACCAAAGTAACTATGCCATAAAATTCACACCTGGAATTCAGCTTTATGTTGTAGTACAGCACCATTTTCTTTCTAAATATAAAAAAAATGAACTGTAAGTTAAAGAAAATGTAAATGATAAGTTTACCTGGCTGGAGTAGCTTTCAATTCCTAGAAGACATTAAGAGAAGAAACCGGTCAGGCTAAAAATCAAGGAAATGCATATACTAGTCTATCCAAAACGGAATCCATAGGTTTCAGATTTACTTTTAAACACACTAAAACAAAAAAGCATATGAAGTTCAACAAGCAAGCAATGCTAACCACCACCAATTCCCAAATGTTAGATAGCAAAAGGATGACCCCTGTCGGTGGGACTTTGGAGGTGGTGGCACAGAAGAGATCAGTACTGCATATTTGTATAAAAATTCTTAATTTATTGCACATGAATACAGATAAAAAAGGTATAATGGCAAAAAGACTTGTTCGTATCTACATAAGTATCACATCCTGTTAAAACGATGAAAATATTTCAGCCAGTAGGCCCACACCAATTCGAGTATATGTTCTTTGCACCATTCCGCAGTCCTACGCAAAAGGAGAAGAGCTCTTCTAGGACTGCGGAATGGTGCAAAGAACATATACTCGAATTGGTGTGGGCCTACTGGCTGAAATATTTTGTTCCACCACCTCCAAAGTCCCACCAACAGGGGTCATTCTTTTGCTATAAAACAAAAAAGCAGACGAGACATTAGAACTCTGAATCTACAGTTAAACAACCCAAGCCTGCAAAAAGGTCAAGAGAAACCTAGAAACAATTCAAAAACAAATGTATATAGAATAATTAAAAATAACTCATCATAGAACCACTAAAAAAAGTGTCAAAAGTGTCAGTAAGGGTCCGTTCACACTGGCATTAAGTGCAGGTGTTTGAGAGGCTTTAAAAATGCCCCTCAAATGCCTATGCACAAGATACAATAGACAGCACGTAGTGCTGTTCACACTAAGCGTTAGCATCGCCTTGCTTCAAAATTAAAGCCTCAAGTCGAGTTAGGAGGCGTTTGAAGCTTTTCAACGCCTCCCATTCAAGCTTATAATAACGCCTCTCTGCTGGCATTTTCGGCACGTTAAAATTAGTAATTTCCATTGTGGAGCAGTTTTAATGCTCCCTAACGATCAACAAACGCTACGAAACCGTGCATAGGGCGTTTAGAGAGCATTGTTAATGCTTTTAAACCACCCCATACTGCTCACTGACGCTTGTCTGATGCCCATACTAACGCCATACAAACGCTATAGGAGCGTTGGTTGAGCATTAGACATTAAGTCCAGTGTGAACAAGCCCTTAGTGTTCAATTGTCTGCCACAATATCGCAGTCCCACTATAAGTCGCTGATCACCGCCATTAGTATAAAAAAAATAATAAATTAATTCCACAAATATATCCCATAGTTTGTAGACGTTCTAACCTTCACATAAACCAATCGATATACGCTTATTGGGTTTTTTTTTTTACCAAAATTACCAAAAACATGTAGCAGAATACATATTGGCCTAAATTTATGAAGAAATTCGATTTTTTAAATTTCTTTACTGCATATGTTTTAGAGTAGAAATTAAAAAAATATATATATTTTTAAATTGTTGGTCTTTTTTTTGTTTGTAGCGCAAAAAAACAAAAACAAAAACAAAACAAAAAAAACGCAGTGGTGATTAACCACCTCAGCCCCGTAAAGATTTGCCCCCTAAATGACCAGGTAATTTTTTTGCGATACAGCACTGTCTCACTTTAACTGACAATTGCACGGTCATGCGACGTTGTACCCAAACAAAATTGATGTTTGTCTTTTCCCACAAATAGAGCTTTCTTTTGGTGGTATTTGATCACCTCTGCGGTTTTTATTTTTTGCGCTATAAACAAAAATAGAGTGACAATAGAGAAAAATTTTTTTTTTTTTTAACTTTTTGCTATAATACATATCCAAAAAAATGAATAAATTTGTTTTTTTACATCGGTTTAGGCAGATATATATTCTTCTACATAATTTTGATAAGAGAGAAAAAAAAAACGCATTAGGCGTATATTGGTTTGCGCAAAAGTTATCGCGTCTAAAAACTATGGGATAGATTTAGGGACTTATTTATTTATTTTACTGGTAATGGCGCCGATCTGCAATTTTTAGCGGGATTGCGGCAGGCAAATCTGACCCTATGTGACACTTTTTGGGGACCAGTGACATTATTGCATTGATCAGTGCTATAAAAATGCACTGAACAATGTAAAAAGGACACTAGCAGGGAAGGGGTTAACTCTAGGGGCCGATCAAGGGGTTAGCTGTGTTCCCTCAGAGTGTTCTAATTGTAGGGGGGATGGGCTGGCAGGGACATGGCAGAGATCCCTGTTCCCAATTACTGGGAACATTAGATCTCTGCCATGCCATCTGGCAGAATGGGGATCGCCTTGTTTACATAGGCATATCCCCATTCTGCCTGTGTAACAGGCGATCACGGCTCGCTGGTGGACATAGAGTCCGCTGGACCCACGGGCACTCGTGCCTCTGGCTGTGCGCTTTTGCCCACAAATACTTGTGCAAGAACCGCCGTACAGCTATGACGATTCATGTAGGAGAGCTGACCTGAGCCGTATAACGGCGGCTGGTCGGCAAGTGGTTAAATACTACCAAAAGAAAGCATTTGTGGGAAAAAATTAAACCGTGCATAACCGTGCAATGGTCAGTTAAAGTAACGCAATGCCGGATCTCAAAAAATGGCTTGGTCATGATCTTCTGGAGGTCAAGTGGTTAATATATGTTGCAGAATTCATGGAGGATCTGTATACAAAATCCCACAGCACTCCAGAATTACCTATGGTAAAAAAAAAAAAAAAAAAAACACCACAAGTGTGAGAGGAAAAGTATGCTATCATACTGTACTGTGCAGAAGTTTTAGGCAGGTGTACAAAAAAATACTGTAAATGAAGAATGCTTCCAGAAATCAAAGTGTTAAATTTGCTCCCATCAATGTTCCAAGAATGGCACTTTTACTAAATCTAAAAAAAGTGACCCCCTTACACATTCATTGGAAACAAAGGTTTTTTTTTTTTTAGTACAAAATGGTGCTCTGGTCTTCTTATATATGGTGCTCAGACGTACGATCAGAAAACAATGGGTTAGAAACACATCAGAATATCCAACTTTTCTCACCTGGCAAAAAGCACCAGCATTTTTTTCTAGGTCATTAATTGTTTTCTGGGTGGATGACAGCTGTGCATTTAGCTGGGAAATTCTGTCTTTATGTTTCTGCATAAAAGTTTTCTGCATGTTTTCCAAGCGATGGGTAATGTGTTTTTCCTGATCAGCCAAAAGCTGTCGTAATGCTTCAAATTCTGAAGCCACCATTTTACGTTTCTGCACAATTTCATCCTAGAAAGAAGAATAAAAGCTACATATTTAAATTCAGTAACACTTCCATAGGTTTCCTAAATCAGTGTCAATCTAAATCATACAGACAAAATAAATAGAATTCCTTTCAGCCTAGATTCACATTGATGCAATTTGACGTGTCAAATCGCATGTCAAATCTGCAAACGCCAGCAATGGCAAAGTCCAAATCGGTGCAACGCCGTACCGACCCCCACAAGTAGTTTCTGTACTATTCTTGGCCACTTCGGGGTGCGATTTCCATACACACTTGTACAGAAACCCGCACAGATGTCTCTGAAATCACCCCCGAAGTCAGAACTGACATACGGGAATGAAATCGTGCGAGTTCAGCTGAACTCGCATGATTTCATTCCCGCTGTCAGTGTGAACCTGGGCTCACAACTGTGATTTTAAGCTGATAGTGTGAATTAAATTTGGTCAATATTTAAAATATTAAACAACATTATCAGCCATGAATAACCACATATTAATAAAATAATGTTCCTAGCTCATATTCTCTCTGTAATATTAATCTACATCACAATTAATCTCTAGGACGATAAAATTAAATAAGGCAAAACTAACCCTTTAAAGAGGAAGTAAACCCTGATGGGTTTTTCTTCCTCTTTTCTTCCCTGAAAAGTAAAGGCATAATGTGCTAATACAAATCGCATACTAGCACATTATGTGACACTTACCTGAAAACAAAGCCTGCACCGTCCCCGCTGCAGGCCGCATCCATCTTCACCCATCTCCCTTCCAGGGCTGCGGACTCTGGCTCTGCGACTGGCCGGAGCCGCTTGACATCACTCCCGAACATGCACGTGGGAGCCACTAGTCATGGAACTGACTTCTGAAGAAACGGCACGGGCGGGCGTTTCTTCAGAGGGAATGCGCCAATGACATTGGCGCAGTATACAGTAAATATCTCCTATATGATAGGCAAGCCTTATTCTAGGCTTACCTATAGGTACAACTTACACATGGAGGTTTACAACCTCTTTAACATCAGAGTTGAAAAAGCTAATTTTCATTCATACTAATGAAAAAAGTGAAAGTTAAGCCAACCTATACAAATCTGGACAAAAAATAAATGTATTTTTTTTGAGACAAATACTATTACTAGACTATTGCATTTTACACACCTGAAGTTTACAAGCGGTTTCCGCTTCTTCATCTTTGATTCTTTTTATATCTTCAGCTTTACTCCTTAATGCTTTCAGGCGTTCCTGAATGTCAAACTGTATTGGAAAATAGATTAAAAAGATCAATATTAATATTAAAAAGACAGAAATGATTCTCCATTCCTGCTGAAATAGAAAAAAAAATCCATCTAAACTGACATTTCAGTTTGCAGGCTCTGTTTGCAAATCCTTTGGGGAGATCAGCAGTGAGATATTTCCACGAGTAATCCCAGCTTTGCCCCACTACTACAGACATTATTTAAAGGTAAAAGATGGTACAACAATCCCTTGATGGAATCTCCATAATGTAGATAGACAAATAATTGTGTCCTTTGACAAAACATGCTACAACTTCAATATGGCCATGAAAGACGTAGCAGCAAAACTAACTTCTGTGCAGATATTTTGCCACTGGAGTCAGAGAAATGAATAAGCCATGGGGGCATTCATCTATCAGCACCAAAACTATTTAAGCTTTAGATTATCTGGCCTTTAGAAAACTTATGTGATATTAACATTTTTTTTTCTTTTTAATAACAAACATGTTACACTTACCTGCTCTGTGCAAATTGCTTGCTATGGGGGCACAGGTCCTTGCTCGCTCATGAGCCTCACTATGCATCCATGGGACACAGAGGTGCAGCTCAGCACCGCTCCCAATGGCTCCTGCTGCTGTCTCAGTCAGTAAGGAGAGAGAGACCTCAGGACAGCAGAGGCACCCGTTCACATTGCTTGATCAGGAGTGGGCTCAGGTGAGTTAGTTGTGGGGGGGCTGCTCGGGTGGGCTGTGGGAGCAGCACGCAGGTTTAACCACTTCCCGCCCGGCCTACAGACAAATGACGTCCTCGTTTTTATCTGGTGATATCTCAATGATGCCCCAGCTGCAGGCTGGGTATCGTTCTTTTCAGCTGGCTATTCCCTTCACCGTAAGAACAATCATAGCCGATGTCCATCAGAGCGCTTTTTTTTTTGATCAGATGCTTTCCAGCTTGGAGGAGAGTTGTGGGGTCTTATAAATCTCCCCATAAAGAGTACCTGTCATGCAGTATTCCTATTAAAAGGGATGTTTATGTTCCTTGTAATAGGAATAAAAGGGATTAAGATTTTTTTTCAAAAGGGAAAAAGTGTGAAAAAAAAAAATTAAAGCGCCCCTTTCCCCGCAAGCTTGCACGCTGAAAGGAACGCATACGTAAGTCACGTCCACATGTGTAAACAAAGTTCAAACCACACGTGAGGTATCACCGTGAACGTTAGAATTATTGCTCTCGCTCTATCACTAGACCTCCTCTGAAACTCTAAACATGTACCCTGTAAAATTTTTAAAGTGTCACCTATGGGGATTTTTAAGTACCGATGTTTGGCCCCATTCCACGAGTGTGCGCAATTTCAAAGCGTGACATGTTAGGCCAGGGCTTGGCAAATTTGCCTTGAATTTAGGAGCCAGCTAAAAAAGTTAGGAGCCAGTTTTTTGTAGCGTAGTGTTGGGTTGTCAGCGCCCCCATGGGTAAGACAAGTAATTTGCGCCCCTAACCCTAACTTACTCACAGCAGAGCAGCCAGTCAATAACTCCACCGTTACATCAGGGTTACAGGCTGGCCAGAAAGAGTGACACTATAAAATCTGTTATGAGAGAAACTCCTTATTCTGCCGAATGCATCGTGACTGCGGCATGTAAAACACCCTCTCATCTGCTGCCTAATGGAGCTTAAGGGAGGCCAATGGTGGGTGGCAAAAACATGTCTCTACTGCACATTTTTACCACCCAACTTGCACATCTACACAAAGCCTTAGTGACATTGTAAATAAAATACAAAAAAAAAAAAGGTGAAAAGTATTCCAGCGCTGCTGATCTTCTGCTGCCTCTTTGCAGCCACTTCCTGCCTACATGTGTGTCCCCCACAGTGACATTTCATTGCTCTGGTGGGTTTCCGGTCACCATGAAATACTGGAGACCAGCTGCACATAGAGTGGTAATTGCTGATGGCACTCAGGGCTTTATCACAAATTTGTTGCTTAGAATAAAGGTCATGTTTCTCGCGGTGTGACATCATCTTTCATATTATACAAAAAAAAAATAAAAAATAAATAGGCTACCTTTACTGTTTCGTTTTTTTTTTATTCATTAAAGTGTATTTTTTCCAAAAAATTGCGCTTGAAAGACCGCTGCGCAAATACCATTAGACATATAATATTGCAGCAACCGCCATTTTATTCTCTAGGGTCTCTGCTAAAAAATAATATATAATGTTTGGGGGTTCCAAGTCATTTTCTAGCAGAAAACACTGGATATTTAATTGTAAGCCACTAATGTGAGAGAGGGTTTAGTCTTTAAATGGTTAAACTTTCATGGTAGCAGCCCGGGAGATAATTGCTTTGAAAGAAGAAGATACATTGTTGCTTGTTTATTCTTCCTAACGCTCAACAAATATCCGGGCAGCCGGCCAAGTTTAACAGCTGTTAGATTAAGCAGAGAACTCTCGGCTCTCGCTGAATCTGACACGCTGTTTTAACATGGGGAGAGCAGGAATGGCAGTCACTCGCCAGGACGAGATTTCTGGTCGCCATGGCGACCTGGCGCCCGGGGTTTGTCGAGGCCTGTGTCAGGCATCTATTTACTTGACATAAAATCATCTTTCACATTATGCAAAAAAAGTGGGCTAAATTTACTGTTTCAATGCATGAAACTATTTTTTTTTTTTTTTTTAAAAAGCGTTTGAAAAATTACTGCGCAAATACTGCGCAAGATAAAAAGTTGCAATGACCGCCATTTTATTCCCTAGGGTGTCTGCTAAAAAAACCATAATGGTTTGGGGGTTCGGAGTAATTATCTGGCAAAAAAATTATGATTTTTACATGTAGGAGCGAAGTGCCAGAATAGGCCAGGTATGGAAGTGGTTAAAGTTCAAGCAAAATTAGTTTTTTTGCTAAAAAACAGTGCAGCTACAACTAATCAAAACAAAAGGTTTAAAAATGTTACTGTGTGTGTGGAGCGATCCACTTCAGTTAGTTGTGGAAAAATGTGAAATTGAGACTCAGGCACCACAGTCAGACGTGTGTTCTGCATTATAGCTGCAATGGATAATAGAGAGGTCAGAATAAAGTCATAGGAGTGCACTTTCTGATTTTTGCATAGTTGTGTTTAATTATTAACCCCATTAGCTTGCAGACTTGGATCACTGGTCTCCTGTATAGCCACCCAATATAAAGATAGGCTAATAGTGAGGAGGAGTAGTTGGTGACAGTTAGGAAGGGTAGAGGGGAAAGATGCAAGAAGGCCGATCCTGGGCTGGAACATCCCAATAAGTACGCCCCGTTGCATGATACTGAGGAAACCAGTCAGGGACCAGCATTACTTGAGCAGAGTGACGCCCCTAGCTGCCAGGGGAATAACTCCACCAGTGAGGGTGGGGTGAAAGCCATGGTGAAGGAAAGATTCTGGTGGTTGGGGACTCAATTCTCAGAAGGACAGAGAGGGCAATCTGTCACAAAGACCTGAAGCACCGAACTGCATGTGGTCGGGTTTGCTCGGGTTCGGGGAAGACCTGGCTGTCATGGCCAATGTCACTCCCGCGCGTGCGCACGGGAGGCGTCATTTACGGCACGAATACAGAAGAAACGGCACCCTGGGCGCTGATTCTTCAGTGCGCATGTGCCGATGATGTCGGCACATGCAGATACAGGGGATATCTCCTAAACCACACAGGTTTAGGAGATATTTTCTGGACCTACAGGTAAGCCCTATTGTAGGCTTACCTGTAGTTTAAAGTGGTTGTCATGACTTGACAATCACTTTAAAAGCCTCTACGGGTTATCAGTATAGAGTTGACTGTTACTTATGACCCTAGAATTACTGCTCTCACTCCCAACGTTCACAGTTATACCTCACACGTAGCATGATTAATGCTTGCATACATGTGCACAATTGCACATCTTACACTGAGCTTTTTGCATTGGAGTGTGTACAGGGGCAAGTAGAGTGCTTTAACAAATGTGCATATTTATTATTTTGTTTTATTAACTATTACAATTTTTTCCCCTATTTTATTTTTTCCCATTCATCTTATCTCTTTCTGAAGACATCAGGGGTCTATTAGACCTCCAGTATCTCTCCTGCCCTCTAATGCAGATAATCAAACACCCTTGGAGCCCTGTAAAAGTGATCAGGCGGCTCCCGACCTGCCCAAGGGACCTTTACCTTAAAGCTGGGAGACGGCTGTAAAAATCAATACCAAGTTCGCATTTGCTGCTGCAGGAGCAGCAGCAGTGAGCTTGTTTTAATCCCTGGTGTACCAGAATGTTTATAGTAGACAAGGGGTTAACTATAAACACGATTTAACTTTATCAGTGCTGCATAAACTTATGCTGATGAAAAGTTCTGGCTCCTGAGACTAAACACAGTACAATCAAGGCAGGTATGTAAAACAGATGGTTGATAAACATAGCTACTACTATGCTTTTTATATTATTTAGCACTAAAGCTGGCAATATCAAAAGACTTCTGTTAGGAGACACTGTCACTTTGCCCATGTAGGTGAAAGGGACAATGTGTCTATTAAGGGCCTCACCTTCTTATATTCATAAGTGTCCCAATGCTCAAAACTGTCAGGTATTCTTGAAGGCTAAGGAGGAGCAAGGAACTGTGAAGAACTACAGGTAAGAGGACTATATGGGGTTCAGGGGATGCCCTTCCGAGAGAGACACTGCTTTCATGAGCAGCGTCTCACCAAGTCAAATAAAACTGCAATGCAGGTGCTCGTTGGAGGCAAATAACTCCCCTCTGAACTTGAGTACCAGCATCAGCAATAAGCAAACCCAACTTTGCTCCACTTTGAGCTTAGTCATACTGCTACCATTCTATAAAGCAATGCAGATGACTTTTAACAGATTGTGCATCATATTGCGTAACTGATGCAGGGCCAGGCTGACCATTAAGATCATCAAACTTGTTCCTATAGGCAGCATGGACAAAGATATGAGCTTTCCCTCTGCAGTGATTGATTACACTTTTTTTTTCTCTCCATAATCAAAAGAAAAAAAACAAAAACAAAAAAAAAAAAACGTATCACTTATACACAAGTGTATGTGGCAACAGCACATTGCAACTAAGCACCTGCTCTATGTACGGTGCATTCCAGTACCATTATGAATGGCACACAAACAAACCGTACAGTAGAGGGCAATGCAGCACAGTGTATATGCCATGTTTTCTGATGCATTGTGTTGCTGAAAAAGGTCATGTGCATTTTTGATCCACTGCAATGTGTTGTCAGCCTATTCATTATGAACTGACTACCTTAACACAATGCACATTTCTCAACTTATCACAAATGATCACCAAGCCCTAAAGGGCCGGGAGTACTGATTTACATTTTGGCGATTTGTTGTGGTGTGTTAACATGCATAGCATTAAAAAAGAACTATACCCTGATCTTAAAAATTACAACATAGGCACATTTAGGACTGTTTAGTAATGGAAATCTACAGATAATTATGATAATCGCACTTTTTTGTATTTGTGAACCTTATTCTCCTTCTCCATTCTTCTCATAGTAGCCATTTTCACTAATAACAATTGAACCCATCTCCATTTACTTCCTGGAACCCTGGGTCTGCCTCTTGGAACATTTGACAGGACACACTATCTGATATATCACAGTTTACAGTATGTTTATAAAGTAACTTGGTAGACAAGGGGTTAAATATAAACACTTTTTTTTTTTCAGAACACTGAGCTTTATTAGTGCTGCATAAACGTATGCTGAATGTTTAAATGATGAAAAGTTCAGTTTAAAATTCAACACATCTTATAGCATTTCTTTTTGGTTATTATGTATTTCACCTTAAATTCTGTGGTTGTTTCTTCTACTGGCAATACAACATGGCTCCTGTGGTCCACAGATTCCCTGCAGATAACACAAATTTCTTCTGCATCAACTTGGCAATAAAACTTTAGTGGCTCCTGGTGTTTATTACAATGCTTTATACATTCCTCTTTTTCTTTAGTAAAAAGAAGACGGTTAGAAATGTCCACTACATTTTCCAGAAGACGGTTGGGTCTCAAAAATTTCCACTTGGATGTCTTTCGACACTGAGGGCAAGGAAAATTGGTCCGAATACCTCTCCATGTTTGGACGATGCAGGCTCTACAAAAGCAGTGACCGCATTCTATTGAAACTGGGTCTTTGAAATGATCCAGGCATATAGCACAGGTGACTTCATCTTGCAAATCCTTCACAGGGTTGCTATTTGCAAGAGCCATCTCTGTTGGTTAAAACAAAAATAAAAACAAGTATAAGCATTTATCAAGATCTCCATTTTACAATGACAAGATTTTGCAATTAAAACTTGCTTTGCCCATGCAAGGCAAAGCAGGTTCACCTATATCTCTTACCCAGCACAATATACTGGCCTCCCCTTCACTACCTCACAGCTCCACTCAGCTGCTGCAAGCAGGAGAATCTGCCCTGGATAATATAGCTTACACTGGGCAATGGATTGAAAAAAAAAAATAAAAAAGGTGACCATGTGCTGCTGGGAGGGTGAAGTAAAGCAAACTTGGTTCTCTGTCCTGCACAACTACATTTTCATCAAATATTTGCCGAAGTCTTAAATTGTAGTCCATCTTTTTTGTTCAACTAAATGCCTGAATCTCGAGAGCACATGTCCCCAAATTAGGACTAAGAGCCGCTTCATACCAGATGCAGCAGAGGAGAGGGGCAAGCAGAGCTGCTATGTGCGAGAACATAGCATCTCTCCAGTCAGAGCCCCGGGAGTATAGCGATAGCTGCACTAAACTAAAGAGATAAGTCCACAAGGCGGTATGCACCACAATGGCATTAACTCATAGTATGCCAGTACATTTAGAAAGTGGCAAATTCCTAGAGCTCAGCATTAAAGTAGAACTAAAAGGTAAAACTGGTTTCTTTTTTCAATTTGTATAGGGGTTATAACCCCTGTCATGTTTTTTTGCCCTCTGTGTTCCATTGTGGAGATTTACCTTCACTTCTTGTCCCATAACCAAAAACAGGAAGTGAGAGGAAATCCCTCCAAAAATGAGGAAATCCCTGGCTGTCACCAGGTCTAGTGTCCGTTAGAACTGCACGATTAATCATTAAAAAAAATTGCAATCTTGATTCAACCCCCCTCATGATCTTAATCTGGCATTTCCAAGATCCAGTCATGTAACAAGTGCAGAGCTGTTCTCTACTCACTCACAGCTGTCAAAAAAAAAACAAAAAGAACAGCCATCCAGCAAATATTTATCAACATTGCTCAGCGCTGAGAGATATAGGTAAACAATGTAACGTTTCGTTTTTTTCATGAAAGGGATGAACTTTGGTCCGTAAACAAGGTCAGTTTAACCACTGAAAGACTAAGCCTCTGACCCTTATTGCTTACAAGTTAAAATCAGTCATTTTCTGCTAGAAAATTACTTAGAACCCCCAATAATTATATATATTTTTAGCAGAGACTTAGAGAATAAAATGGCGGTTGTTGCAATATTTTATGTCACACGGTATTTGTGCAGTAGCCTTTCAAACAAAACATTTTTTCGGGAAAAAATACACTTCAATGAATTTAAAAAAAAAAACAAAAAAAAACAAAAAAAATAAACAGTAAAGTTAGTCCAATTTTTTGTATAATGTGAAAGATTACGTTACGCCGCGAGAATCAAGATAGAATCGTGATCTTTATTCTAAACAGAAAAATTGTGATTCTCATTTTTTTCCAGAATCGTGCAGCTCTAGTGTCTGCAGTGAAAGATTTCCCCTCTATTACTGTTCTGGTGATTACCCAATATTTGAGATTTTTTTCTTTCACTTTCAAAGATAATGGTAAACAGGACAAATAAAGAGGGTGAATCTCCCTAATGGGGGCACACACCGCAAAAACCTGACAGATGTTATAAGCCCACTCCATGCTATCCAAAACTTAAAAACACCAAAAAATCCAATGGGCCTTTAGTTAAAGGATAAGTTTACCTTTCGTTACATGTTACACCCATATTAAGGGTGCAACATGTTACGAACAGACCGGCCCCCGCTCCCCAAGCTGACAGCTAGATCGTGCTGTTCATTGAGTCTTCCAGTCAGAAAGTATATCGGCTTCCCCATACGAGGTATGAGGAGGCTGATACACTGACAGATCTGCAGGAGACCTGCATGACACCAGCGATCTGATGATTACTGGTGCAATGCTTTCCAAGCTCCTGCATGAAAAAATAATAAATGCACGTTTTTTTACCTGCAAAAAAATAAGTAAACTTATCCTTCAAAGGGGTAGTAAACATTTGGAAAAAAGAAAGTTTCTCCCTGCAAAGAAATACCATAATTTGCTACTATGCACCACATACTAGCACATTATGAAACACTTACCTTGAAAAACAGCCCTCCAGCAGCACGCTATCACTGCTGCAGAGGCTTCTATCTTTACCCAGGCTTCCTTCCAGTTTCCCAGCCACTTGATTGGCCTAGCCGCAATCACTTCACTGCGATGCATGCGAGCGGGAGTCTTGGCCACAGCACACAGCTCTGAAGGAATGGCATGAATAAGCTGTTCCTTCAGAGCATATTGGACGTCCCCGGCTGCTGCACACTAGAATATCTCCTAAACGGTGCATGTTGAGGAGAAATTTGTTTTACTTAGGCACGATAAAAATCAAAATGTGGAGTTTACTACCGCTTTAAACACTTCTGGACCGCCCGCCGTCGTTTGACGGCGGCAGTTTGAAGTGGAATACCGTTGTTATGGTAGCAGATAGCTACCATAACCCCGGTATCTTTTTTTTCAGCAGACGATTCTGCGTCTGATAAAAGTGGTCTTAGCGGCGGATTCGCCGCAAGATCACTTTTATCAGCGGCGGGAGAGGTGCCCCGTCGATTTCCGGACCCGCCGGCAGCGGAGGAGATGATCGCGACCGTTCCCCCCAGTGTCCGTGAGCCGAGTGAGCGGCTGAAGCCGCTTACTAGGCTCCATAACATGGCTGGGCGGAAGCTACGTCACAAGTCGCTTCCGCCCAACGGTCTTAAAGGGGACTTTTTTTTTTTGGGCTGTCATTTTGCTCAAAAAAAAAAAAAAAAAAATATTATATATATATAAATTTTTTTTTTTTGTTCCATTTTAGTGTAAATATGAGATGTGAGGTCTTTTTGACCCCAGATCTCATATTTAAGAGGTCCTGGCATGCTTTTTTCTATTACAAGGAATGTTTACATTTCTTGTAATAGGAATAAAAGTGATCTTTTTTTTTTAATTACAATGTAAAAATAAAAAATAAAAAGTAAAATAAATAATTAAGAAAAAAAAAAAAAAATTTAAAGCGCACCGTCCTTGCGAGCTCGCGCGCAGAAGCGAACGCATACGTAAGTCCCACCCACATATGAAAATGATGTGCAAACCACACATGTGAGGTATCGCCGCGATCGTTAGAGCAAGAGTAACAATTCTATCACTAGACCTCCTCTGTAACTCAAAAATGGTAACCTGTAGAATTTTTTAAACGTCGCCAATGGAGATTTTTATGATGCTGAAGTTTGTCGCCATTCCGCGAGCGGACGCAATTTTGAAGCATGACATGTTGGGTATAATTTCACTCGGTGTAACATTATCTTTCACAATATGGAAAAAAATTGGCCTAACTTTACTGTTCTTATTTTTTAGCTCAGAAAACTAAATTTTTTTTTTTTTTAAATCACGCTTGTAAGACCGCTGCGCAAATACGGTGTGACAAAGTTTTGCAATGGCCGCCGTTTCATTCTCTAGGGTGTTAGAAAAAAATATATATCATGTTTGGGGGTTCCAAGTAATTTTATAGCAGAAAAAAGGGATCTTATTAAAACTTACTGTAAAATCCTTTTCTCCGAGTTCACTGACAGACGCAGCTCATGACGTGTGGGGTTTATGCTCGTCCCACTAGGAGTTAACTAGGCAGGGAAAAGAAACAGCTGGCCCCTCCCAAGGGGGCCGTCCTCTCTTCCTACATAAATCCCCTCATAGAATAGCTGTTCAGTTCGTACACAAGCCGTACCAGAACAGAGCACCGAGGGGTGGGAGCTGCGTCTGTCAGTGAACTCGGAGAAAAAGATTTTACGGTAAGTTTTAATAAAATCCCTTTTTCTCCTATCGTTCACTGACAGACGCAGCTCATCATGACGTGTGGGGACGTCCCCAAGCTGTGTCAAAAAGAGGGGTGGGTAAACGCTAACAACAGTACCCAACTGAACCTCTAAGGAGGCGCCAGACGCGCCTATACTGCCACCTGCAAAACTTTGCGGCCAAAAGCAGCATCCGAAGATGCAAACACATCAACTTTATAAAACTTAGTTGTGACGAACGCGGGTATCAGATCGCTGCCCTCCTCACCGATCGGCGACTGAGGACCCCCCCGATCCAATACCGCACTTGTCACGAACGTAACAATGCCACTCTCAGCACAAAGATTTCCCAGTTTGCGGGATCACCATCTAAGTGTCAGTCGCATGAGAGCGATTGTTACCGGGCTAATTCCAACAATTAACCCTTTCTCTGCCACCACTTCTGGATTTTCCGGCCAGAAGATCCGGATGTCACAATACCAGTATTTTAGAGCAACGCCTGTACACACACTGTCACCTGCAGACAGGTATATTCAGATGCGTTATTCTAAAGACAGTAGCGCTCTTCGAAGGAACAGATTCGTAATAGTTGCGTTAAGAGCTTAAGAGGCAAAATTAACCACTTCCTTACCGGCGTATTGTAAAAATACGCCGGCAAGGTGGACTCCCCATCCTAAGTGGACGTAATATTACGTCCTCTTGTTTTCGCCGCTTTGCGGGCGGAGAATTCGAGAATTGCGTTGATAATGCTTAGACAAGGAAGCTTCTCGCGATGACAGAAATCTTATTGCGTAGACTTATATGGACAGACGTCCACTGTCACACACATGTCCGCAACGAGATTTTATGACCATAACACTGTAGGCCTAGAAGACCGGCCTTTTAGGTCTTCACCACCGTCTCTTTCCCAATTAACAACCTTAATCGGGCCATTGTTAGCGAGAGTACGCTGACTGTGAATCTACCACTAGGGCGTTTGACCCTTTAGAAACACGACTCTC
>BLSH010374717.1:183758-196687 GCA_018402905.1 Glandirana rugosa
AACTAGTGGCTGGGATCACAATTGGGGAAGGGACGGTCACTGTAAATGTGTCATTAGTCACGTAAAAGTATCGTAACTAGCGACATATTTACGGTTACCAGGGTTTTTTTTCCAGTTTTCACAGGCTGTACAGGCGGTGTTACGGCGTCATGTCGATTTTTAGCGTCTAGTGGCGGTAATGATCATTTTTTTATTTTCTTTTATTTTTGGGGTATTTAATTAAGAGTATCGAACATTTACGCTGTTGAAAACACGTTTGGTTAGTTATATGCGGCTAACGCAAAAAAAAAAAAAAAAAAATGGTTTTTTGGCCGAGATATATTCTTCCTCATATTTTTGGTAAAAAAAAAAAAAAAAAAACGCAATCGGCGTATATTGATTGGTTTGCACAAAAGTTGTCGCATTTACAAGCTATGAGAATTAATTTATGGGGTTTTTATTTTCTTTTATTTTTTTACTAGTAATGGCGGTGATCTGCGATTTTTAGCTGTACTGCGGCATTGTGGCGGACATGTCGGACACTTTTGACCTTTTTTTTGGGACCATTGGCATTTATACAGCGATCAATGCTATGAAAATGCACTGATTACTGTGTAAATGTCACTGGCAGGGAAGGGGTTAACACTAGGGTCGGTGATCAAAGGGTTAAATGTGTTCCCTGGGAGGTGTTACTAACTGTATGGGGGCAGGGCTGAGAGGGGGAGGAGAGTGATCGCAGCTCCCATATATAGGAAGCATCCAATCACACTCCTTCTCCCCTGTCAGAACAGAGATCCATTGTTTACATACAATGATCCCCGTTCTGTGACTGCGGTGGAGCGATTGCGGATAGCAGACATTAAGTCGACCCTACCCCCTCCCTGACTCCCTCTCTACATAGTGAGCGTGCCTCCAGCCGCACGCTCACAATCCGCAATCTCCCAGCCGCCATCAGTTGATGGCGATATCAAGCCATGTTGCCGCCGCCAATGCACGGTGGGCGGTCGGCAACTGGTTAAAAAGCTTCTACTCCTCAGTATGGCAAGTATTGTGTCAAACCAAGAAATACAAATACACAATGAAAGTATTATTAAATTGTATTATTGTTTTAGAGAGGTATTAGAACTCCTGCCAGGTTTTTATTGCTCTCTGTAACCCCTCCCCATCCTTAGGGAGATTCACCCTCACTCTTTGTTCTGTTTTCCTTTATCATGAAAATTGAAAGAAAAAGAAAATCCCAAGTTTTCAGACGACACCAGAACAGGAATAGAGGGGTAACCTTCCAAGTGGGATACTAGTTCTAGTGAACCTGATGACATCAGACACCTCAAGATTCCCTCACTTTGGAGGGATTTTCTTTCACTTCCTGTTTTAGCTTTGGGAGTTGGCACAGAATTCATGGGAAACCTCCCCAATGGGACATAGCAAAAAAAATAATACCTGACAGGGGTTTTAACCCCCCCCTTAGGCTCCTTTCACACGGGCAGTCTGCCCGGTGGACTCAGCTTTGCTCAGCAGGGGATCGCCCTGCTGATCCCCGTTGAGCAGGCAGATGACAGGTCCACCTCCGCTAACACTGCGCAGAGATGGATCTGTCAGAGCCCCGCTGTCCTCTATGGGGATTGGATGAAAAGAGACCGCCTGTCCGTTTTCATCTGATCTGATCCGCCAGACGAATGGAAAATAGGACCACCATCTGTCTGTATTTCACACACAGGATCGGATCGGATAGCAGCGGGTGTCAGCGGACATGGCTCCGCTGACATCTGCTGCCCCATAGGAGTGAATGGAGACTCCATTCAGGTCCGCTTTTAAAAATTGACAGACAGAACTGATCGGAAAGCCCCTGTGAAAGGGGCCTTACCAACGCTGTATCATGGCCTAGGCCAACAAGGCCCAGGCCTAGGGCGGCACTTTGCAAGGGGGCAGCACAAAAAGACTCCCCGCCAGCTTGCACTTTAATGCTGCCGGTATGATAATACAGGTAGGGCCGCCATCAGAGGTGGACAGCCCATACATATGTGGGGGGTCTGGGAGTTCCGAAGGGCCCAGGCAGTGGACCCCAACCAATGAGTTTTTGTGCAGGCAGCCGGTGTTCCGCAACTGTGTGGGGGAGGGGGGAACGAGTTTAGTCGGGCCTAGGGCAGCACAAAACCTAAATACACCACTGGGCCTTACTCTATCCAAAATTAAAAAAATATGTTTTTTCTATAGTTCGAATTTAAAATAGGAGTTCGGTTTTGTTTTTCCCAAAATCATACTTACCTAGGTGGATGCTGCATCTGTCCCCCGCCAGCTCTAAGACTGAGAAGCGAGTGATCAGACTGCTGATCGCTCGGTTCTCAGAGCTCCTTGTGCAGAGAGCTGGTGACTGTCATCGCCGCTCTCTGCTCTGCCCCCTCGCGCTGACTGGAGTGCTGGGCTGTGGAGGGGGCAGGAGCGGCTCACTCAAGCTCTCAGCGACTCGCTGAGAGGCTGAGCCAGGTGCTGGTCCAGGGTTGCAGGCAGATCCTTTATTGTCACAATCTTGCCCCAGCCTGGACCAGCTGCAGCCCACTGTCTGCTGAAAACGGGTCACAGGAGTGCAGAACGAACTTTGGATGTACTTCTCCTTTAAAAGGAATTGTAAATGGACTCCCTAAACTGTAAATGAACAAACCTGCAAGCAAGTGTTCTTCCAGCACTGGTCAGGACACATGATGCGTTTCATACAGAGCCAATGATCATGCCCTTTTCATTTCAGTCACACGCCTTTCTACCTATCAGTGTCCTGTTCATATAAGGACATCTATCTCAACAATATTCTGTGAACTATGCACCCCTTTTGTAACACACACTGCAAGACCTTAAGAACTATGAGCACTCCATGTATTCTTTGTTTGACAGGATCAATATTCTAAAAATGGATAATTCTCTATCTTTTCCAAAGCTTCCCCATCACTGCCCTCGATCCTTCTTTAAGACTTTGCAAACCACCTTTGCGAAGTTTATTTGGGGTCAACAGAGGCCTAGACTTCGTAGGACAATCTTGACCTCCCCAAGTAGAGAGGGGGAGCAGGGCCTCCAATCTCTATCATTACTAAGCTTCATAGCTCTTCCACAAAGCAATGGGTCTCCATCAAACAAGGTCTTTACACCCCATGACTTCCAGGCACTCCCCTGGATTGACTCAGCTTCCAGGGGCCCATCCTCCTAGTTGCCTCTCCTTACTTCCCATTTGTTGAGTACATAGGATAGGCTAGTCTCCTAACTGGGTCTGTCCTCGCGTGTGAGCCCATTGACCCCCCTTTTTGGAAACTCCCACTTCCCCAAGCCACGACACAATCACAATTCTTGATATGGAACAAGGCCACGCACTGATGCTAGTACAAATATTTTGAAACAGACTGTTCCCGGCTCTTATGGCCCTGAACTGGGTGTCCTTCGCTTAATGGCTAGAATATTGCCTACTGACCAGAGACCCTGAACCGCTGGAAGTCTTGCTTTTACAGGATTTTCCACCTGCTCATATTCTCCCAGCAATATATAAAATCCTTTTAACAAAACTACATTTTGACTTTCCATAATATACAGCCAAATGGGCACCCGACCTTAATGTTCAGCTATTTCTGTGCTGACGACATCCAAATCTATCTCTAACCCTCAGCTCATAACGTCAGGCTCCTCATGCATCACTAATTTACTGACCGACAAGTTAGTCTGGATTTCACATCACTTCCGCAAATTCAATCTGTCCAAAATCAACTCATAATATTTCCTCCCCCATGTTCTCACTTCTCCTAAATATCTCCGTCAAGATCAATGACACAACCATTGATCCATCCCTGCATGCCAGGGTTCTAGGTGTAATCCTGGACTCTGAACTCTCCTTTCAGCCCCACATCCAATCACTGTCCAAAGCTTGCCACCTCAACCTCTGTAACATCTCTAAAATATGCCCCTTTCTAACCAATGACACCATAAAGCTTCACTCCCTGGTCATCTCTCGCCTCGACTACTGAAACTCTCTACTCATTGGATTACCTCCTAATGAATGCTACTGCCGGACCCATCCACCTTACCAACCGTTCAGTGTCTGCTACTCCTCTCTGCGAAACCCTTCATTGGCTATCACTCACCCAGCAAATTAAATTCAAAATACTAACAATAACTTACAAAGCCATCCACAACTCAACCCCAGCTACGTCACTAACATTGTCTCAAAATACCAACTAATTGTTCTCTTCTTTCCTCCCAAGACCTCCTTCTCTCTAGCTCCCTTGTCACCCCCTCCCATGCTCGCCTCCAGGACTTTTCACAAGCCTTTCCCTTCCTTTGGAACTCCCTACCCTAATCTGTCGAGCTATCTCCGACCTACTCTGTCCACTTTTAGGCGATCCCTGAAAACCCTTCTCTTCAGAGAAGACTATCCCGCCTCCACCTAACAGCTGTATTTCCACTTTCTCCATGAGCTCATTCCTCACAGTTGTCACCTTTTGTATCACTTGACCCTCCCATTTAGATTGTAAGCTCTAACGAGCAGGGCCCTCTCCTTCCTCCTGTATTGAATTGTATTGTAACTGTACTGTCTGCCCTCATTGTAAAATGCTGCGCAAACTGTTGCCAATATATAAATCCTGTATAATAATAATATTCCATGGAAGACTAGGAAAAATCATTTGTTCTTAGGCACTGTATCTCTTTAGCCAGTAAAGCGCAGGAGACCAACTTCATGTTGTTTGCTAGGTCGCAGGGCTGTGGATGAGGAGGGGGGGTTGGGGTGTTCAAACCCCCCCCCCCCCCAGAGCATCCTGACAAAAATAAAAAGTTTCTCTGGCCTGTCGTCTCTAATGGCGCCAGCACCGCAACAACAAACAGCAGAGCACAGCAGTCAGTATTGCGGGTGAAGTGGGTGCAGCAGGTCGGGTGTAAGGCACACTTTCACAGGCGCTTACGTCACGCTGTTATGACCAGGCTGTGCTGGGTTCCCGGCGGACAGATCATAGACACAGTGGGAGCGGGCGGCGTCTGTAGTCCTGCCCACCGTGCCCGACTGTCTCTACACTCTGTACTTCCCGCCTTGGACTTCAGAAAATGGAGCAGAGAATATGCAAGGTAGCAGTACTGCTGCTAAGGAGCTGAGCCTCCCTCTTTCCTTTTCGGCCAGCTTGCTGCCTGAGAGATGGTCATCACAGACCACTTGCCACCACTGCTGTGCTGCCATTGAGGTAAGTGAGTCTGTGGCAACTGGCAAAATTATTCACTAATCACCCAAGTCGTGGGTTACCATTTTTCCACTGCTTGGTTGGTACTGACAGTCCAGCCTGGCTCTATCAGCTATGTTGTGGTGCTGACTGCAGAGCCAAAGGGCTGAGGGTTTGCCAGGCAGAACAACATTGCTGCCAGAGCCAGGCTGGACTGTTTGCTGCCCTTAGTGCCCTGGCTCTTTTTTAATTGTGTTGAAAAGGCAATAATAAGCCCTGGTTCACACTAGGATGTGGTGCAAAAAACCTGCAACGCATCTCCCTCACAATGCTGTCTTTAACGTGGGGCAAAAGGGGCAGCTGCCCTGGGCCCAGCCCCAGTCATTGTTGTGGGGCACAAAGCAGCTGCCCTTTGCACCTGCGCTGCCTGTAAATAAGATGGTGGCCAAATACTACTGGGGTGGAGTTGGACTACAGCTGTGCGGCTTGGTTCCTGGCTTGGTGCTCCGTCATCTCTTCCAATCCCCAACCATCCACTGCCTGACCTGCCATCACGTGACCTCCACATCCCCCTAACAGCCAATCACTGCACCCTCTAACAACCAGACCTGTGATTAGTGGGGAGGAGAGGTACAGTCCATGCTGAAAGTCTGCGACCTGCCCTCATTGTCGGTGTCACATGGTAAGTAAATTACATGTGTGGGGTGTGGGGACACTAACAGCACCTGTTATGGTGATCAGGGAGGACCATTGTGAGTGTTCAGTAGTAATGTACAGGGATAGGAGATAAGACAGTACATGGATGGTCTCTGACCATCTCCTGTAGTACAACTGCAGTCTCTGACCATCTCCTCCAGTATGTCTGAAGTCTCTGACCATCTCCTGTAGTACGCCTGCAGTCTCTGATCATCTCTTGTATGCCTGCAGTCTCTGACTATCTCCTGTAGTACATCTGCAGTCTCTGACCATCTCTTGTACACCTGCAGTCTCTGACCATCTCCTGTAGTACATCTGCAGTCTCTAATCATCTGTTGTAGTATGCCTGCAGTCTCTAACCATCTGTTGTAGTACGCCTGCAGTCTCTGACCCTCTCTTGTACGCCTGCAGTCTCTGACCATCTCATGTAGTAGTCTGCAGTCTCTGACCATGTCCTGTAGTACACCTACAGTCTCTGACCCTCTTCTGTACTATGTCTGCAGTCTCTGATCATCTCCTGTAGTACGTCTGCGGTTTCTGTCTATCTCTTGTAGTACGCCTGCAGTCTCTGACATTCTCTTGTACATTTGCAGTCCCTGACCATCTCTTGTATGCATGCAATCTCTGACCATCTCCTGTAGCACACCTACAGTCTCTGACCCTCTCCTGTACTATATCTGCGGTCTCTGACCATCTCCTGTAATATGTCTGCAGTCTCTGACCATCTCCTGTACTATGTCTGCAGTCTCTGACCGTCTCCTGTACTGTGTCTGCAGTCTCTGACTGTCTCCTGTACTATGTCTGCAGTCTCTGACCATCTCCTGTACTATGTCTGCAATCTCTGACCATCTCCTGTAGTATGTCTGCAGTCTCTGACCATCTTCTGTAGTACGACTGCAGTCTCTGACCATCTCTTATATGCCTGCAGTCTCTGACCATCTCACGTAGTATGTCTGGCAGTAAATAATATGCACAACCCTTTGGTGTGTCATGGGCTGCAGTTGAGGCACTGAAAACCTCATCGGTTGGCCATCACTGGGATGCAGTCTCAAACCAAGCTATACATCCACACAACAAATGGAGTGTATGAGAGTCAGAACAAGCTGTTCTGATTTAAAGTAGACGTTTCACCATGTAGGCCTCTTTCACACACACTGCAGTCCCTACTTTCATAGTTGTGTGTGCTCTGCTCATTGCTAATAACACGTTCTAGGAGTTTTCTGTCTATTGGTGAGTCCCCCACCTCCCCAGTCCATGGTGTGCAGGCAGTTAGATGATGTGCTGTAACCTCCAGCAACCAATCAGTGAGTGGTAATAATGTGCTTTAACCTCCAGCAACCAATCAGTGAGCAGTCAGGATGTGAATGGGGGGGGAGGTGAAGAAAATGTTTGCCCAGGGTCCAATCAATATGAAAGGTGGCCCTGATCCTGCACCACATTCAAATTGTACTACCCTTGCAATCTACAGCGGGTGTCAGTGAAATCTTAATGATAACCCAAATGCTCTGTGCAATGGTTTTGCACAGACTGGCCCTGATCCTCCTCTTCTCTATGTGCCACAAAAGAAACCTGCTTGCTATGGGGCACACAGTGCATGCTCGCTCCTGTGCTGTGTGGGTCTATGGAGCACAGCGCTGCTTGGTTCTCCCCCCAAACCCCCCGCTTCATCACTTGGTACCTGCTGCTGACCCCCCCCCAGGACAAAAAATTATCTACGGCCCTGCTAGGTGGTACAGGTGTCCTATATTACTGCAATGAACTGACCTGTGTTGGACTTGCCTCACAAGCTCACTGTTACATATTTGGTGGGAGTTTCCCCCTATCCACGACTTCTGGGACTTAATTCTGCATATATATGTCACCATTACCGATGTGACTGACCTTAACATGCCTCAGGTGGTCCTGCGCTCTATCCTGCCTAAATCTTTCAAACGCATAAAAAAAAAGCCTTCTAAGACATTGACAGCTGCTAGGTCGATTATCCAACATCACTGTTGGGCATCACATGTTCTAGCTTTACTTGAGTGGGTCATGGATATGGACCGCATTGAAAGCATGGAGTCACTTCTGGCAGAGGAACTAGACATGTATGAACAATGCCATTAGACATAACTCTCCTCAAACATATACAGAGAATCTTCTGAACTTCAAGACCTTCTTTCAGGGCAACTGTAGGACCTCTCACCTACCCCTTGCTGAGTGGCACCCTATCTGGGTGCCCCCTCTGGGTTGTGTCCCCCACCCCTCCTCTACTTGCTCTTTTCCTCTTTTCTCTTATCCATTTTCTCACTTACACCCCCTTTCCCCTTCTACCCTTCCCCTCTCCTCTTTCACAGACAGCCACGGATAGCTGAAGCTGCCACCAACCTGTCATTGAAATGTACTGAGCTAGGTGGCCGCAGCTAGCCAAACAAAGGTAGCTGAAACAGCTGCAGGAATCAGGAGATTCCTGCCGCTGTCATTCGCACCAGCGCTAGTTGCCCATGTGAATGTAGCCTAACTGCATTTCTTTGTCACACAAAATTAGCGCGCCCCTGTTTATCAACTAAAAATTTTCGGTAAAAAAATTTGTTCATTCATTTTAGTGCACACAGACACAATATCATTACCATTTGTTAGCTAATTATAAAATATGAGGCTGTGGCGTGTAAATAAATATCAAATGTCAAGTCACAGAAATGCGTGTGCCTGTGAAACAAGGACAAACTATGATACCCAAAATTGTCAAGCCCTGACTGCTGTATCCAGGTTAAAAACGTTTAGAGCTTGTTCAAAGTGACAGCCACGCTAATGGCATGACTGCTGGTGTGCACTGACAGAAACAGTGCTGATGCACTCATACAGGCGCACCACACTGTTTACCTTTTTCTTTCCAAACTTTATTGAAATATCAAAGTGACAGCAGGGCTGTGATTTGGTAGTTTGTGTGACAACATGCTGATCTGAAAAAATTACTACTTTTTTCAGCGCACTCCACTGGGTTGAACTGACACCATAGAAAACAAAGCTCTGTGCCTTGTCTTGTCCCAGTGCACGTGGTGTGAACAAGCCCAAACAGCTCAGAATAATTCCTCTGACTCCAGTGTGCATGGCGAAATCTAGTATGTTTTGTGCAATCGTTGTTTAAACACGTGTGGCATACACAAGTGTTTGTTTTTGTACATGCATGTGCATTAGGGCGAGGGAGATGTTAATTTTTTTTACATTTTTGATATATTTTACTTCCATTTTTTAACTTTACTTCATTGCTATTTCAAGGGGTTTACAAGCCTCTATGATAACATTGGGTAAGTAATATTGATGGAGATATCAGAAGAATGTAGACCCCCAATATCTATCCTGCACTCTAATTAGATTGAAAACAGAAAGTTCCCAACTTCCTGTTTACCTGGCCACAGTTTTACAGCTCTGAACCCAAAAGTACTGACCAAAGATCTCCTCCCACTCATCATTCTGACAAAGTTTATGTTCTTGGTCCCCAAGAGTATCAGTGACCCCAGGAGGGGGTTTTCAGATGCCCAGCTTCCTTTCACTAAAAAGCCTAGAGCCTGAAGTTGAAGAAACAAGCTTATGGTTTCTTGCGGCAGGGTTCTATAGAGAGGGTCGGATGTAGCGCTTTTCTCCAGATCCTGCCTCCCCAAGGAGCACCACCGAGTCAACCTGGGCAAGACTGTGTCTTAGCAATTCCTCATAAGCTGGCCATACACTGAGATTTTTTCTTCAGTCTGCATCTACGCAATACAACATGGATGGATGAATCTCCCGCTGAGAGTATTGCATTCTGACAGTCACTGCCAGCACTGGCTGTCAGAATACAGTGGGCACTGCCAAACACTGAATGCAGGTGATTGGCTGCAGTGACTGTTTGGCTCCTTTAATTTTCAGATCAAAGGATATCAGACAGTAGGGTGCTGACAGGTCCACCCACTACTCGAGTTTTGTATGGTTCTTCAGAAACTGGCTGAAATTTAATCAGTGTATGGCCAGTTTAACAGAGCTATCCCATGACTGCTGCTGTGCTCTGGGCAGTAGTGGAAACCCTGCTAAGAACTGACTTGTCTTCCGCAGTGGGCTCTGGGTGGCCACCTAATACAGGCACAAGATTTCAGCTGGATTCCACAGCTATTTTGGTGTGGACATGATAATTAAATATCATGTGCTGCATCATAAGGGAGTCCTTCATAGAAGAGCAGAGAGGGCAGCAGGAAGCATGTGATGGCCACATGTACAAGTGGAACAAGGTTGCTCCTAGACTAAGCATGAGTCCACGGTGGGATAAATGGAGCAGGGTGCAGTACATGTGCTGCCAGTCAATCACATTGCAGTGGCTTCCACTTTTGGGGGAAGCAGGAGAACCCCGATGTATAAGCAGCATTGAGAATGTAGCACTGTAAGTATCCATGCTGGGAAAAACTTTACCCTTCACAGCATAGAGTCTTTTGGGGACAGAAGTTTTACCCAGGCCTCATACACGCGGACGTTTTTTGACGCCGGCGTTTTCTGGCGTTTTTTGCAGCTCTCCATGTTAGTCAATGGCCCCATAAAAACGCCGACGTTTTTGAGCTGTAGATGGCGTCGGCGTTAGTGAGCTGAAATAGAACCCACGGCCAGCGCGTTCTGAGGCTGTAACGTTTTGGCGTTTTTTGACGCCGACGCCCCAAAATGCCAACTAATACTGTACCGGCGTTTTTTGACGCCAACGTTTTTAGGTTGAAAAATAGCAGAGGGATGTTTTTTTTAAAAAACGCCTATTGACGGCGACGATCACTAACGCCGATGCATAACGCCGTTTTTTTTTCCTTGACGTCGGCCCCGATGTTTTGTTTATTTTTTTAAGAAACGTCCGTGTGTATGAGGCCTAAGGAGATTGACTGAGCACCTATGGCACTATAATTTATGGGACTTGCCACCACCATGATGGAAAACCCTCCTATGACAACAACATTGTTAGCTGATAAGTCAGGTTGAAGTTAAGCTGTCAAAATGCAGCCTGAACCCGACTGGACATTCTGGGGTAGATTTACTAAAACTGGGGCACACAGAATCTGGTGCAGCTATGTATGGTAGCCAATCAGCTTCTAATTTCAGCTTGTTCAATTAGGCTTTGACAAAAAAAAAACTTGAAAGTTGATTGGTTTCTATGCAAAACGGCACCAGATTTTGCACTCTCCGGTTTTAGTAACCCCCCCAAGTGTCTAATATGCTGGCATGAAGAGTGAGTGAGACTTCCAAATTCTTTGTGGGAATGAAGGATTCTGTGATGGAGTAAAGCTCTTGGGTCTCTCATAAGTTGAGGTGGACCAACCGCTCGGTGCTGCAGTGTCCTGCTGGCCTGGTGGAGCATCTGGCCCATGTACAGTGATAGAGCTACTGGGAATTGAGAGGCATCTTAAACCAAGGAGTTCCCCTTATGATGTAGAGGTTTGTAAGGTAGGTAGGTGGGTATGGCCTGGTTACCATCCTTCTTTTTCCTGAACTTTCCGGAAGTCTCTTGCAGGATTCTGAAGCTTACACAAACCTGCAGGAAGAAGTAGTTGCAATTGACATATCCCAGTCACTAGGGGGAGCCACCTGCTACATATAGGACATAGCTTACTTGCTATTAGTTCTTAAACATGTGTAAAGGGTGCATAAGACATTTTAAAAACAGTATACCTTTTTTTCACATAAATAGATTTTAACCTATGGAGCAGTTTAAAATTGTGCGGAAGTAGCACACTGGCACAGTAGTAAAAAAGGGGTTGCAGCTAATTTAAATAAGGCATGTGGCTAAATTGATTAAAGAGACTCACAGTATCTTTAGGACAAAGATCACAAAGTCAGGAGGGGCGGGACCTGGCTGCGTCGCTTAAGGGAGAAGTTTGGGGTACATAAAAAACAAACACACATACTCACCTCTAAGCTGGATCAATCAATCTGGTGCTGCAGCTGTCCCATGTCAAGACCAGGAACTGAATGATCACATAATTAATGATTGCTCAGCTCTCAGTATGCTTGTAGCTGAGAGCAGTGGCTGGGGCATGAGCAGAAGACTGGGCAGGTGCAGCTGGCTTCAATTCGCAGCCACACACTGAGAGCCAGAGGAAGCTGTCAATCAGGCAGCTGGGTAGATGCTGACAAAATGGTAGGGATCCTTCCCTTGCCTGGGGCTACTCTATGATGTCAGCTGATAGCAGGCAATAGCCCGCTATCAGCTGACTCTGGGTCACAGGAGAGCAAAAGTTAAGTGCATTCCTGTGACCCACAAGATAAGTATGGCCAAAAAAAGTTTTGCCCATACTTCTCTTTTAATGAACTGGAATAAACCTTTTTTTTTCAGTAAGAACAAAAAGTGTACTTTCTTTCCCATCCAATAAGGGGCAGAGGATTCAGAAACAATCTGGGTGTCCAAAAGCAGTCCAACTGAGGGATGGGCAACAGCAACAAAACCCTGTGGCAGATCTGGCTGAACACTTCTGGATTTTTTTACATGTAGAAGCGGAATGTCAGAATTGGCCTTAACTGAAAGCGGTTACAACAAGTATATATTATATACTTACCTACAGTCAGGTCCATAAATATTGGGACATCGACACAATTCTAATTTTTTTTGGCTCTATACACCACCACAATGGATTTGAAATGAAACAAACAAGATGTGCTTTAACTGCAGACTTTCAGCTTTAATTTGAGGGTATTTACATCCAAATCAGGTGAACAGTGTAGGAATTACAACAGTTTGTATATGTGCCTCCCACTTTTTAAGGGACCAAAAGTAATGGGACAGATTAAAAATCATAAGTCAAACTTTCACTTTTTAATACTTGGTTTCAAATCCTTTGCAGTCAATTACAGCCTGAAGTCTGGAACGCATAGACATCACCAGACGCTGGGTTTCATCCCTGGTGATGCTCTGCCAGACCTCTACTGCAACTGTCTTCAGTTCCTGCTTGTTCTTGGGGCATTTTCCCTTCAGTTTTGTCTTCAGCAAGTGAAATGCATGCTCAATCGGATTCCTGTCAGGTGATTGACTTGGCCATTGCATAACATTCCACTTCTTTCCCTTAAAAAACGATTTGGTTGCTTTCGCAG
>BLSH010374717.1:208741-223319 GCA_018402905.1 Glandirana rugosa
ACGTCAATTTCGAGTAGAACAAACAAAGTAAAGTTTAGGTAACATCACCACATATCTCGGTTTTTCTAATCTTAACACAACTACAAGGTTATAAATACCTGGACTGACATAACTGACAACGATTTCTTTTCAGTTTATACCGAGGGATCGGTGACTTGTTAACTTATACACAGGATCACCCTCGCTCTAGACCCATTACTCTAGTTGGGCCACCTAATCCCGTTCCGGACCAGAAGACATCGATTTACGAGGAAGTTATGACGGTAGAACCTTCGTCACACGTTTCGCGACAACGCCACCACAACCCAAGAGCTAGAACCCAACACCACCGCAACAGCGCTTTGCACACTGCTTCCAAGATGGCAGTATTGAAGGAGCATTTAGCTACAGAAGACCAGGCCTTGCCCTAATCCACCGGGTTGATCTCATTACCCAGATCTCGCTCCCACTAGGACACATATTCAATTGTTCAGTGGCTAGGGAGCCATATTTGACTTTTCTTTAGCAACAGTCAATACAGTCAGGTCCATAAATATTGGAACATCAACACAATTCTAATCTTTTTGGCTCTATACACCACTACAATGGATTTGAAATGAAACAAACAAGATGAGCTTTAACTGCAGACTTTCAGCTTTAACTTGAGGGTATTTACATCCAAATCAGGTGAACGCTGTAGGAATTACAACAGTTTGTATATGTGCCTCTCACTTTTTAAGGGATCAAAAGTAATGGGACAATTGGCTGATCAGCTGTTCCATGGCCAGGTGTGTGTTATTCCCTCATTATCCCATTTACAAGAAGCAGATAAAAGGTCCAGAGTTAATTTCAAGTGTGCTATTTGCATTTGGAATCTGTTGCTGTCAACTCTCAATATAAGATCCAAAGAGCTGTCACTATCAGTGAAGCAAGCCATCATTAGGCTGGAAAAACAAAACAAACCCATCAGAGAGATAGCAAAAACATTAGGTGTGGCCAAATCAACTGTTTCGAACATCCTTAAAAAGAAATAATGCACCGGTGAGCTCAGCAACACCAAAAGACCAGGAAGACCAGGGAAAACAACTGTGATGGATGACCGAAGAATTATTTCCCTGGTGAAGAAAACACCCTTCACAACAGTTGGCCAGATCAAGAACACTCTCCAGGAGGTAGGTGTATGTGTGTCAAAGTCAACAATCAAGAGATGACTTCACCAGAGTGAATACAGAGGGTTCACCACAAGATGTAAACCATTGGTGAGCCTCAAAACAAGAAGGCCAGATTAGAGTTTGCCAAACAACATCTAAAAAAGCCTTCACAGTTCTGGAACAACATCCTATGGACAGATGAGACCAAGATTTACTTGTACCAGAGTGATGGGAAGAGAAGAGTATGGAAAGGAACTGCTCATGATCCAAAGCATACCACCTCATCAGTGAAGCATGGGGGTGGTAGTGTCATGGTGTGGGCATGTATGGCTGCCAATGGAACTGGTTCTCTTGTATTTATTGATGATGTGACTGCTAACAAAAGCAGCAGGATGAATTCCTGAAGTGTTTCGGGCAATATTATCTGCAAATATTCAGCCAAATGCTTCAGAACTCATTGGACAGCGCTTCACAGTGCAGATGGACAATGACCCCAAGCATACTGCGAAAGCAACCAAAGAGTTTTTTAAGGGAAAGAAGTGGAATGTTATGCAATGGCCAAGTCAATCACCTGACCTGAATCTGATTGAGCATACATTTCACTTGCTGAAGACAAAACTGAAGGGAAAATGCCCCAAGAACAAGCAAGAACTGAAGACAGTTGCAGTAGAGGCCTGGCACAGCATCACCAGGGATGAAACCCAGCGTCTGGTGATGTCTATGCGTTCCAGACTTCAGGCTGTAATTGACTGCAAAGGATTTGCAACCAAGTATTAAAAAGTGAAAGTTTGACTTATGATTGTTAATCTGTCCCATTACTTTTGGTCCCTTAAAAAGTGTGAGGCACATATACAAACTGTTGTAATTGCTACACCGTTCACCTGATTTGGATGTAAATACCCTCAAATTAAAGCTGAAAGTCTGGCTCGGCAGCTGCTCAGCCGTTATCCCAGGCAGCGGGAGGGGACATCCCCCCTCCTGTCGCCTTCCGCTGCTCTTCCCTGGTCTCCCGTCCCACCAGAGCGTCCATCCGGCACGTCCGCCTGATGTGAGAAGTCCCGATAGAAGCTGGAATCAGTTCCAATCAGGTCTCTTTCATGTTATTCCAGAAGCGACGTCACAAGGTAACTTCCGGTTTACTTGGCTGCCAGTGGCGCCGATTTTTAATACATGACAGTATTCAGAATCGCCGTTTTTGGCGATCTGAATACTTTTAAGTGCAAAGGAGGGATTGGGGGTCTTTTAGACCCCTGATCCCTCCATAAAGAGTATCTGTCATCACTTATTACTGTCACAAGGAATGTTTGCATTCCTTGTGACAGCAATAAAATTGATCAGGTTTTGTTTTTAAAGGAACAGTGTTAAAAATAAAATAAATTAAAAAAACGCGCCCCCGTGCTCGCGAGCTCACGCAGCAAAGAAAACGCTTACGTAAGTTGCGCCCGAAAATGTAAACAGTATTCAAATCACACATGTGAGGTATCACCGCGATTGTCAAGAGTGTGAGCAATAATTCTAGCAAAAGACCTCCTCTGCAACCATAACCTGGTAACCGTTAAAAACGTTTCTAAAATGTCGTCTATGGAGATTTTTAAGTACCGTCGTTTGTCACCATTCCACAAGTGTGCGCAATTTTCAACCTTAACAAGTTTGGTATCTATTTACTCGGCGTAACATCCTCTTTCACAATATACAAAAAAATTGTGCTAACTTTACTGTTTTCTTATTCTTTAATTCAAAAAAGTGTATTTTTTTCCAGTTGCAATTTTTTTTACCAAAAATATGTAGAAGAATATATATCGGCCAAAACTGATGAATAAATTAGTTTTTTAATTTTTTTGGATATGTGTTATAGCAAAAAGCAAGAAATATTTTTTTTTTACAAAATTGTTGCTATTTTTTTGTTTATAGCGGTGATCAGAAGTGACACAGAGATGATCAAATACCACCAAAAGAAAGCTCTAGTTGTGGGAAAAAAAGGAAGCAAAGTTTGTTTGGGTACAACGTCACATGACCGTGCAATTGTCAGTTAAAGCGACGCAGTGTCGAATCACAAAAAGTGCTCTGGTCCTGAAGGGGGAAATTATTAAAATTAAATATAAAGTTTTTTTTGAAGACCCCTCGTATATACTGCATATATTCATACTCATGTCTAGTATGATGACAGCATGCCTTTAAGTGTATACATTGCAAACTAATTACACCACAATATATATAAAAAAATGGTGCTATTTCATTAACAAAAGAACAAAATTATATAATTTGTCTTTGTCTACCTACTATGGTTTATCTCTTCTTACCTGCTCAGCAGTGATACCATTCCCAATAGCTTGTTGTACACTTTCTCTAGTGACCTGGGCTACTACCAAGTTAGGAAAACGATATAACATCTCCGAAAAAAGAGCAATGAGGGCGATCTGAAGTTCTGAATCTGAGGACACAGCAAATGTAGAAAAATATATATTTATATAGAAGAAATGCACAAATTCTTGTTTAACCTTTTGGCTGCTGGTCACATATTCCATATTTTATGGCTGTTCTCCTAGCTTGTCAGGGAAGTTTAGATCTATAAACCTTCATTCATCCATAATAAAACATAATCTTGAATTACAGGTGTACCTTGTAATATATTTGAAGTGTAAGTTTAGGCATAAACTAATTAACTGTAAACCTACTCTATGCCACATTCTAAGACTAATCTAACTAGCCCTGTAAAGCAGTTAATTGCTATACTGGGTACTGTGTGCAGGGGCGAACCGACAACGGCTGGGTAATGCCTGGGATGTGACATCACTCAGACTTACTATGGGGCTTCCGTGGTCGGTTGCCTCTTCTGCACATGTCTACACAATGAAGCCGCTGCTGACAGCTCAGTGTGGGACTGGACTGGAGTGACTGATTTTGGCATAGAGTAGAGTTATAATTGGTTAGGTTTTGCCTAAACTTCCACTTTAATCCAATACCAACCCCCCGCCCCCCTTTGCCAGCCCATTTGCTTTTTTTTTCTAAAAAATGTTTTCTCTGTGTCTATTTATGCTGACACAGTCCTTGTTCTACATGTTTCTCCTATGCGGCCAGTACCTATGGAGTCCCATCTATGTGTGGGTTCCCATTCTGTACTATAATTGTATGCGCATGCACACAGGCAGCACGAGAAGGCCACAGAGCAAAATCCATGCCTCTCTTCAACCTGCACAGAGGTAACTGACAGTGGCTCTGTGTCCCGCTCATGCTGCCTATACATGTGTGTTTGCGTCCCTTCGAAGGCTGCACGTACAGTTGTAGTAAAGAGCGGGAATGTGTAGGTATGGGAACTCCTACAGGTCTCACTGGGGTGTGGGTCAGCAGAGCCGGGGGACACTTTCAAAAGTCAATTGAGGAAAAAAAAAGCAAATTCATGTAAGGTATATTATCTGTTTTTTTTTAAACAATTCACTTTAAAGGAGTTGTAAAGACAGAAGGTTTATGTTAATGCATTCTATGCATTAAGATAAAAAGTCTTCTGTGTGTAGCAGCCTCCCTTGCACTCCCTAATTACTTACCTGAGCCCCATCTTTCTCCAGTGTTGTCCGCGAGTGTCTTAGCCGTCTGGGACTCTCCTCCTGATTGGCTAAGACACAGCAGTGGCGCCACTGGCTCCCGCGGCTGTCAATCAAAGTCAGTTGGCCAATTGAGAGAGAGGGGGCGGGGCCAGGTCAGGGCTCCGAGTCTGAATGGACATATGGAGCTGTGACTCGGCTAAGGTGTGTGTGGGGGCACTCGACAAGAGGGAGGGGCCATGAGCAGCAAAGAGGGACCCGAGAAGAGGATATGGGCTGCTCTGTACAAAACCTACTGCACAGAGGAGGTAAGTATAACATGTTTGTTGTTAAAAAAACAAAAATGAGACTTTACAATCACTTTAATGTCACTTTATATAATGTTACTGGCCACAAGTCACTAGTCATGTGCAGTTTGTTTAGTTCCGAATTAATATTCGGACAAATTTTTCATTATTCGGAGTTTCGGCTATATCCGAATCTCTGAATTACAGTATAAAGTTTACCAAATGTTCCGAATAATGAAACGAAATTTGTCAGAATTTCCAAAATTCAAATAGAATTTTACATCGCATTCCATTCGAATTGGAACTGTAAACATGCCTCTGAAATCAAAGACTTTGTGTGTTATTAGAGTACCATTTCGAAATAACAGGATTTTTTACTTACCGTAAAATCCCTTTCTCTGAGTTCATTGAAGGGCACAGCAGCTCATGGACAAGTGGTATGCTGCCCTCTTCAGGAGTAGACTAGGCAGAACCGGCAGTTCTAACAGCAAAAAAAAAAACAGACAGACACAGCCCCTCCCAGGGGGCAGTCCCCACTGGCAGCAACCCTCCACCCTGCTACAGCTAGCTCAGTTTGTAACAAGCATTACAAACATGAATGAGAGGGGTGGTTGCTGTGCCCGTCAATGAACTCAGAGAAAGGGATTTTACGATAAGTAAAAAATCCAGTTTTCTCTTTCGTTCATTGACAGGCACAGCAGCTCATGGACAAGTGGGACGTCCAAAAGCAGTGCCAAAACAACGAGGGGTGGGTAAGGAAACAACAAAAGAACTTCACCCAACAGAACCATTTGTGAGGAACCAGAAAACGTGTCTCACACGGTCGCTTGCAAAACTTTGCGGCCAAATGCAGCATCCGAGGATGCTAAAACATCAAATTTTTCAAATTTTGAAAAGGTGTACACAGAGGACCAAGTAGCCGCCTTGCACACTTGAGACACCGACGCCCGATGTCAGAATGCCCAGGAAGTGCTAATCGCCTCGGTAGAGTGAGCCGTGACCATGAAAGGAGGCTCAAGACCCCCTAACAGCATAGACTCGGGTTACCGTTTGCCTAATCAAACGTGAAATAGTGACCGACGAGGCCGCGAGGCCTTTGCGTGGACCTTCCACAACTGCAAACAATGCATCTGACCTCCGAAAGGAGGCCGTGGTCGCCAGATACACCCACAGAGCTCGAACAACATCCAGAGAGTGCAAAGCAACCTCCTTAGGGTGAGACGGGCGCGGGCAGAGTGAAGGAAGGATGATGTCCTCATTGATATGGAAAGATGACACCACCTTCGGCAGGAAGGAAGGTGAGGGGCGTAAAACCGCCTTATCCTTGTGTAGGACCAGATATGGAGACCTAAAGGACAGAGCCGCCAACTCAGACACCCACCGAGCGGATGTAATAGCTACCAGGAAAGCTACTTTTTGTGAAAGCAACTGAAATCGAGATCTCCCTGATATTCTCAAGCGGCGGTTTCTGAAGCACCGAGATGACCAGATTAAGGTCCCATGGCGCCAGAGGTGACCGAACTTGGGGGATCAAAGAGCCCGTCGCCAATGGACGCTGAAAAAAGATCGCCAGGGCAGAAATCTGACCCTTGATCATACTCAACGCCAGCTTCTGGTCGAGACCCCTCTGCAGAAAAGCCAGAACCCGTAATACCGAAAAAGATTGGGGATTCCACTCCCCATTCTCGCACCAGGCAATGTAAGCCTTCCAGGTGAGGTGGTATATCTTCCGGGAAGTGGCCTTACGTGCCTTGAGCATGGTGGGGATCACTGAGTCCGAGACACCTCAATCCCTCAACACCTGGGATTCAATAGCCAGGCCGTTAAAGCCAGCGAGGGTAAAGCAGGATGCAAGATGGGCCCCTGGGACAGTAGGTCCTCACGATACGTGAGTCGCCAGGGAACGTCCACCACCATTCGTACCACGTTGGCGTACCAAGGACGCCATGGCCAGTCTGGAGCTACGAGAATATATTGATCGATATACCGGTCGATATACCATCTGCTTCTATTCTGCGCAGAAGGCGCGGAGGCAACTTGAGAGGGGGAAAGGCATAGATGAGCCAATACCGAGCCTACGGAGCCACTAGAGCGTCCGCCGTGTCCGCCAAAGGATCCCTTGTCCTGCTCATGAAGGTCTACACCTTCCGATTGAGACGAGATGCTAACAGGTCCACGTCTGGCTTACCACACCTCAGACAAATCTGATGGAACACGTCCGGGTGCAAGGTCCACTCTCCTTGGTCCAACCCCTTACAACTGAGGTAGTCCGCTTGCCAGTTCTCTACGCCTGGAATGTGAACAGCGGAGATTTCCGGTACGCGGAGTTCTGCCCACTGCAGAATGTGAGCCATCTCCGAGGCCGCAGCAGAGTTTCTTGTCCCGCCCCGGTGATTCACGTATGCCACTGCCGTGGCATTGTCCGACTGGATCCGGACAGGGCACCTATGCAGCCTCCTCGTCCAGTGGGAGGGGCAGCACCTGATGGCCCGAAGTTCCAGGACATTGATCGGGAGACGAGACTCCTCCAGAGACCAGCGGCCCTGGGACGACAACAACCCTAGGACTCCCAGCCGGTCAGGCTGGCATCCGTCGTAACCACCGTCCAATGAAGGGGGTGGAACGACTTCCCCAACCGCAGGGCCAGAGCCCGCAGCCACCAGAGCAGAGAAGCCCTGGTCTGGTGTCCCACCCTGATCAACCAGATCCAGGGACGATGGGGACGAATCTCCCGCTGCAGAGCACGGGTGTGACACTGGGTGTACGGAACCTCCTCGAAGGTGGATACCATGAGCCCCAGGACCTGCATGCAAAAACGTAGGGAGGACCATTTCTGGGACAGCAGGGACCGAATCACCGACTGAAGCGTCTGTAGCTTGGTCGGTGCAAGGAAAACCTTTGCCTGGGCTGCATACAAGATCCGGCCCAGATACTCCAACCCGTCAGATGGAGTCAGCACCGATTTTGGGAGATTTATCACCCAGTCGAACTCCTGCAGCGTGCACATGGTGATCATCACATTGTCCCTCAGGGCTGGAGCCTACTCAACTCACAAGAGGAGGTCTTCCAGGTACGTCACCATCGCAATGCCCCTCTGTCTCAACAGAGCCAGAACCGGGGCCAGTAGTTTGGTGAAAACCCGAGGCTTAGAGGCCAGGCCAAAAGGGAGAGCCTCAAACTGATAATGATGCTCCCCAACCGCAAAGCGCAGAAAGAGCTGGTGCTGCGTGCGCGCATATGGGGATGTGCAGGTACGCATCCTTGATGTCGAGGGAAGCCAGTTAATCGCCCTGGTGAAGTGCCACCACCACCCCCAGCAGGGCCTACAATCTGCCCGGGGGGAGCCGCATATTTGAGGCAAAGAACCGGTCCAGAGGATAGGAACGAAACACTATTTTGTATCCAGACAAAATTACCTCGTGCACCCAGCGGTCCGAAATGCGGGAAGCCCATCGGTCCGCAAACCCCAGGAGACGATCCCCCACCCGAAGGACAGGCGGGGGCAACCCTTCATGCTGAGGACTGGTCCTCTGGCTTGACACGCTTACGCTGCCATGGACGCTCCTTTCCACCCGTGGGAGGCTTGGTGGGCTGGGAGTCCTTGCCCGACGAGCGGGACATATGAAAAAGCCTCTTCTGAGCCGAAAAGGAGGGACCCGGCCTACGGCGGGGCTCCTTACTCCTCTTAGTCTCCGGAAGAAAGGTGCTCTTCCCATCCATAATAATCTCATCCAAAGTGGCTCCAAAGAGCCGCCCACCCTGAAAATACAAGTCCGCCAGGGCCTTCTTAGACGTTTGGTCCGCCGACCAACATTTCAGCCAAAGTAACCGCCTGACTACCACAGAAGACATGGACAACTTGGACAACAGGGGGGCCGCGTCCAGGGCTGAGTAACACAGATATTTAAGCCCTTGGACGAGCTGGTCAGCTCGTCCAAAGAACTTTTGCATGGCTCAGTTCGTGGTGCAATAGCCTAGCCCACTCCGTGAGCGTTTGCCACCATAGGAAGCCACCATAGGCCGCATATCTGACCCCACCAGAACAAACATAGATCTGGCGACAGCCTCTGCTTTTCTATCAGCCGGGTCCTTAAATGACGGTGTGCCCTCCACGGGAATCGTGGTCGCCTTGTTCAGGCGGGACACCAGGGGATCAACCACGGGGGGTGATGTCCACTTCTTTACCAGGCTGTCCTCAAAGGGATAGCGCACAGAAAACCGTTTTGGTATGGCGAAGGAGCTCTGAGGCCATTCCCAGTCTCTGTAGACAAACCTATCAAAGTAAGGCACATGGGGAAAACCTTAGCTACACGGGCCGGTTTATGTGACCCAAAATGGAAGGGTACGTCCTGCGAAGCTCCGGCTGAATCTTGCTTCAGAGTATCGCGCTCCGTTGTGATCAGGGCGCCTACTAGTGCCTTCTCGTGTGCAGCAATAGCCACCGAGGATTCCTCCTCACTATCAGGAGAACCCGGGACCTCGCCATCCAACAGCTCAAGGGGGTTCCCGGTCATGGTGGAGCCCCCATCAGGGTCCGAGCCTTCACCAGAGGAGGGGGGGTAGAGGCCCCTTCCTCACCGCCTTACGCCCACAGACTGCCTTACCCGGGAGACAAAGGACTCCAGGACCGCCGACAGAGCGTCAAGAGGGATCGCAGTCCCTGAGGCGCTGGTTGCAACCACGGAGAAGTCTGGTGGGGAAGCACCCGCATCGGCTGCCATTGCGTTACCCACCCTGGTAACACGCCACCTGAGGCCTAGGTACCAGGCACCCCCCACCCCAAACGCTGCGCAGGCTACCTGCAGGAGGGCCACCCCAGGGGGACTCACCCCCTGCCCCCTCAACTGTCCATGGAGAGGAGCCACGCCTGCTGCTGCCCACCGGCTGAGATGGAGCTCTCCGTGCTGTGTTGAGGGTAAAACGGCGCCTGAACGACTCAGGGACCGCCCCCTCACACATAGAGGTCAGAACACATGCACAGGCCACAAGAAAATGGCCACCGGGCGCCCCAGAGGTCGAACCACGCGACCACAAGAAAATGGGGGCCGGACTACCCCAAAATAGCCGCCGACGCAACTACCAACCAAACCGGCCGCCCACATGGCGGTCAAACAGCACAAGGCAAGAGGGAGAGGGTGCAGCTAAAGGCCCTGAACCCCCCTATGGGGCCCAGCGACAGCGCAGCAACGGAGGGGGGGTGAAGTGAAGGAGGGGGGACCAGCCCACCAGCCTAACACCCCAGGGGGGAACCCGCCTGATCCCCCCATACCCCAGTAGGGGAGGGGGGGCGTACTTTCCCATCCAGTCGGGCGAAGTGGGTATCCCACCCGAGACAGATCTGCCTCACCAGTCCATTCCAAGGGGAGCTGTCGGTCATGGTAACATTGTGACACAGACCCAGTCATCCAGTCATATGTGTACTAGAGCTAAGGTCTGCGCGCTCTCGCTGGCCGGCTGGGGAGGCTACCTGGATCTATATATTCCAGCCTGTCGCCCAGCCCAGCTACTTGATCGCAGTCTTCATCCCTGCAAGGAGCCAGGTTTTACTCCTTGCAATAGGTAGAGAAAACTGGGCTAGCTGTAGCCGGGTGGAGGGTTGCTGCCAGTGGGGACTGCCCCCTGGGAGGGGCTGTGTCTGTCTGTTGTTTTTTGCTGTTAGAACTGCCGGTTCTGCCTAGTCTACTCCTTAAGAGGGCAGCATACTCCCTTGACCATGAGCTGCTGTGCCTGTCAATGAACAAAAGAGAAAATGCTGTTTTTGTTAAGATTTAAGGTGATTTAAAGGATCATTGTAATCATTTGATGAAGATTTTAACATTTTTGTTTTGACCGAGTCAAAAATGTATCGATTTAAATGGTTTGAATCATAAAAAGAAGAAAAAAAAAAAAAAAAAAAATCGGTAAATTCTAAAATTCCGAATACGAATTGCATGAATCAACCAAATTTAACTAAATGAAATAACTAGATTAACGAATCGAAACGAAACAAATATTTTCATCATGCACAGGTCTACAAGTCACCTGATTCATGCAGATCTTAAAATGAATCTAATGCCAAACAAACCCCTGCCAGCTTTTCATTCTCGTCTGTCCCCTTGTTGGGGATGTTTATACTCTTTTTCTCCTAATGAGCACTTCAGTTGGAACTGAAAGTGGTCACTTCCAGCTGTGTGGGTAGATGTTTGGATGGAATACTAACCTAAAGATATAAAACATGTTATCGCACACTTACCTGTATATGCATAGAGTCTGTAGTTAGTCTCTACCACAATAAAACCTTGCTTGTGGCTATCCAAAGTGCCAGATATCCCAGATGCAAGATTAATAGCTAGTCGTGTTGGGTAGTAGCGTCGGGACTTTCTCTATTAATAACATGACATTAATAAATCTGAAGTTAAGGCAGATATAAAAGACACAATTAAAAGAGCTCTGTAATCATTAATACAACCTTAAAGTGGAGGTCCGCCGCCGACCTTTAAGAATTAAAAGTCAGCAGCTACACATACAGTAGCTACTGACTTTTAACATTAGGACACTTACCTGTCCTGGAGTCCAGCGATGTCGGCATCTCCACCGATCTTTGGATCGGTTGGTCTAGTGCTGCCGCCGCCATTGAGGGTAAGGTAACCCAGAAGTGTAGCCTTTCGGCTTCACGGCTGCGCCCCCGCTGCGCTTTCTCACTGGCCCGGTAGTGGAGGAGGAGGAGGGAGCCGGGCTGCTGACATCAGTGGCCCTGGCCCGGGCTCCCGGATGTGGGGAAAAGGACACCTGTCAAAGACAGGTATCCTCTCCTCCCCCGAAAGGTGCCAAATGTGACACCTGGGGGGGGAAGGAATCTGACAAGCGGAAGTTCCACTTTTGGGTGGAACTCCGCTTTAAATACATTTTTGAAATACCCGAAATTTGAAATGGTTTCGGCCTCTTTTAGTCCCTCTGTCATAAAAAATTAACAGAGCATATCCTTGTATAGTGTGTACTTGCCTCAACCCAAAGCACCAAGTGTGATTTCTGTCTGCAGTGGTTCCTATGCAATCTGCACGAGTCATTTCTGGCAGGTTGTGCTAAATCCAAAAAATCCAGGGGGGTGGAGAGGGAACTTCCAGCACACAGCTGGCGATTGACAGCCTCAGCTGTTTATGTTTCCCTATGGGATTGTGTAGAGGAGTGCATCCATTCCCTCTACTCAGGTGTCAGATTACAGTCAGCTCTCCTCTCTGAGCTGTACAACGTGTGTGACATCAGATCCCCACCCCCTGCCTCCTAAAGCTCAGAAATGCTTGTAAACTGTGCACTTTGAAGGGCTGTAGAGAACGGAGGGCTTCAGATAAACATGTACAACTAATGTAGGAGGATTAGTTTAATCTTTGTATATCACCCCAAGTTAGCCATGTTACTGGGTAAGGGTTTACAACCACATCAAGCCTTATCAAATCCAGCAAAATGATTTATGTTATGTGTTAATATAACAGTTTTATTCACATGATAATCAATATATGATACAACATAGCTGGCTTTAATTAATATTTGAATCAATAGTGATTATATAATTTAAGTACATGGTGGGATAGTATTTCAGCCAAAAATGAACAGCAACTTTGTGTACATTTTTTGCTTTCTTCTATATAGTTTTAAAAAACACAAATTGTTAATCAGAGAATTAAAGAATATATTGTTATGAGATATCATCGGCCTAAAGCCACTATGAATTAAGCTTTCTTACAAAATGCTGACACCAAATAATACAATTTAAACACGTTTTTACTCAAATTAGATGACCAACATTGAAAATCTTAAATTCAGATGCAAAAACATTCTTGCTTAAAATATCAGAAGGAACTGCTTACCTTTCTCTGAAACACTAGTCCAAATTCCCGCAGATGCTGCAGGAAAGTCTGCAAGGAGTCACTCATCCCTTCCACAGAGTAATCCTTTTATTTAGTAAAGACAAGATTGGGAAATGAATAAAGGCTTTCCATTATAAATTAATGTTAGCATAGACTGTTTTATATTTTGGCTAGTATGCCATGCTTTACAATATGTTACATCTTATAATACCTTTCCAAGTGTTGAGAAGCTCAGCTGGAACATGAAAGAAAGAATCTCTACAAGAGTCATCCCACGTGACTGCAGATAACAAAACAATGGCATTACACAAAGGAACAGAGACCAACAATTATTAAAAAGCAGTAATAGAAGTACAATGTTAGCATAGTACAGGACATCCAAACATGCTTTAAAAGGTGAAAAGCAACATAAAGGGTAGGTTTACCTTTTCAGAAAAAATGGAAAACGGAAAATTGTATACTCACCTTTCCGTAATTTTCCTTTCCTGGTGCATCTTCATGGCAGCATACACATGGGTTGTGGCTCCGCCCCCACAACATGATAGGACTGGTTAACTATAAATCAAAGACAGACCCGGCTCACAGCATTCTCTGTAACTCTCACCAATTTGGGCGGGAATCTGTATGCTGCCATGAAGATGCACCAGGAAAGGAAAATTACGGAAAGGTGAGTATACAATTTTCCGTTTTCCTGGTGCATCATGGCAGCATACACATGGGACCTAACTCGCCATATGGGAGGGTGCAAGAAAAATTTTGTAATGATCAGAAGTGCAATTATGCACCATGAATTTTCCAAATTTTACTGTTGTGAGCCGGGTTCACTTAAAGTGTAATAAAGGTGTTTCCTGGAAGGACCATATTGCTGACTTGCAAATAGCCCCAGGAGACACTCAGCACTGAGCTTTGCACGGAGCTGGCACTGCCCTAGTTGAATGTGCTCTTAAGTCATCCAAAACAGGAAGGTCTTATGGAGAGTAGGCTCTTTTAATTGTCTTAATCTAGGATATGACTGTACATGTTGATGCTGATTGGCCCTGCCTTAAGCCACGCTGGAACCAAGTACAGATTTCAGCTTTCCTAAATGAAAAGGTAGCTGCCAAGCAGGTCACCAAGGTTAGATCAACATCCAGGGGATGTGGTTCTCTCACTCAACCAAGAAAGATGGGAAACTAACTTCCTGGTTAAAGTCGAAGGAGAAAGACATCACACGGATAAAGGCAGTCTGGAGTTTTAGGACTATACTGTCTGGGTAGAACGCTTAGGTGAGGCTCCTTGAGTACAAAGCTTGCAGCTCTGACACTCCTTTTTCACAGAGGTTGCAGCAACCAGAAATAAGATCTTCAGATTGCAGAGTGTAGCCAATTCTGTAGGATAGAAGTGAGGCCTTGATAGAGATGAGGAACATGAGCAATGCCACATAGGGAACAATGGTTTCCTGGCAGGTATACAAATTCATGCAAGCCTATTGAGAATTGCATCACTAAAGGGTTAAGGACTCCCTGTAAGTGCAGATAAGGCTGAAGTTTGAACTTTAAACATATTTGAACCTAGGCCCAGTTGTAAGAACTGTAGAACCTTGGCTCGTTTAGGTGATAAAGGACTCCAGGCCTTACTGTGTGAGATCTGCATAATTTTCCCATATTCTTTGGTAAGTCTTATTCACAAAGACCTCTCTGGCTTAACACAAGGTAGCCACTACCTGCACTGAGCACCCTTGACTTGGTAGCCTGCACCTCCCAACTTCCATGCCATCAAAAAGTAGTCTCTTGGGGCTG
>BLSH010374717.1:232146-257450 GCA_018402905.1 Glandirana rugosa
GAGGTAGGGACCGAGCAGGTAGGTGTAAGACTTCACGAGTGTCCACAGATCAGCACTGTGAGCACTTCAGAATGTGGATGGACGAGCCAGGGATGGAGCATGCATGAGGATGGATGAGCCAGGGATGGAGCATGGATGTGGATGGATAACCCATGGATGGAGCATGAATGTGGATGGATGAGCCAGGGACAGAGTATGAATGTGGATGGATGAACCAGGGATGGAGCATGGATGAGCCAGGGATGGACACAGATCAGCACTGTGGGCACTTCAGAATGTGGATGGACGAGCCAGGGATGGATCATGCATGAGAATGGATGAGCCAGGGATGGAGCATGGATGAGCATGAATGTGGATGGATGAGCTAGGGATGAAGCATGAATGTGGATGGATAACCCATGGATGGAGCATGAATGTGGGACGGAGTATGAATGTGGATGGATGAGCTAGGGATGGAGCATGGATGAGCCAGGGATGGGCACAGATCAGCACTGTGGGCACTACAGATCCAGCCCACAGCGCTGCTGCACTGGCTCCCTCCTCTCCTTACTCCTCAGAGTGATCACGTGATAAAGGTCCACTGCCATTGGTCCTTTACCTGGATCCGTGGCACGCTGAAGCCATCATTCGGCTATGGCCCAGTCGGCAACTGGTTGAAGACAGGGTTGAGAACCACTGCATTAAAGTATATCTAAATTCAGAAATGAAAATGTTATATCTTGAAGCTTGCCAGTCCTTAGATATGATGCCTGCATTCATTTTTTTTTTCAGGCTAAGAATGTTTTCAGCAAGTACGGAAAATATTTGTTGACCTGGCCAGAAGTGCAGTGTCCTTGTCACTTTTGCTATCTGTTCAGCCTGCAGGAATAAATGTATCTTTTGCTAATCCCAACAGCTTCCATATAATGGTGATGAACAAAGACATATCTGAAGTCTGGTCTCGGTGACAAACCATGGCTCCTTCAATAGATACAGTGGAGGAGTGAGTGTAGCCACCCAGGGATGGGAAGTGTGGTATTCACAGGATAACAAGGTTAAAGTAATAGGGAAAATAGCCTAAAAACAAGGAAATGAATGCAGCCACCTTATCCAAAGCTGCAATATTTGAAACCCAAGCCCATTCTCACATTAAAGTGGTTGTAAACTCGAATAGACATTTAAAAAAAAAACCTGCAAGACAAAGGCATAATGAGCTAGTATGCATCGCATACCAGCGCATTATGAAATAATTAACTTGGAACAAAGCTGTTGCAGCGGTCCCCGAACACTGATGTGCATGCACGCGGGAGCCGTCGGTAGCAGCACACTTACTGAAAAAACGGCCCAGTCATCAGCACATGCGGATACAGTGAATATTTCCTAAATGGTGCAAGTTTAAAGATGTTCATGGAACCTACAGGTAAGCCTTATTATAATAGGCTTACCTGTAGGATAAAGTGGTTGTAAAGGGTTTACAACCATTTTAAAGTGGAACTTTACCCAAAAGACGGGAGCAGGAGAAGAAGCAGGGAGAGCAGTGCATTGTAGGCTCTCAGGTACAGCTTCTTTTCTAGCAAGAACAGTAAAGAGTACAGTAATGAAAATTCAAGTCTTAAGGATAAAGTACTTACTTCGGCTGTCTTCAAGTACTGTAGCATAAAATACCAGAGCTGTGATGCTGTATCTAGCAGTAAGAACTGAAATCCAGCTGAAGAAATGCTTGGAGATTCTCCAGAATCACTACAGAATGAACAAAACAAAATGTTCAAAAACATAAAGGATTTAAATAATATTTTTGCATGCATGTTGTATAGTGAACATTGTTTCCTAATAAAGTAGAACCAAAATGTAACATGCATGCATGGGAAGGCACACAACATAACAAAATTTAACAGATTTTGCAAAAATCTTAGGCCAAGATAAAACATAAAAAAATGGAACAACAGCACTTCCTGATCACACAAGTATCCCAGTTTTTCATCAAGCTTCTTCCTTGCTAGCTTTATGGGAAAAAAACGTTCATCAAATTGCATTACCTGAGCCTTTGGCTTCACATTAACCACTTCAAGACCAGACCTTTTTCTGACACTTGCTGCTTGCAAGTTAAATTCAGTATTTTTTGCTAGAAAATTACTCAGAACCCCCAAACAATATATATTTTTTTAGCAGAGACCCTAGAGAATAAAATGGCGGCCGTTGAAATATTTTATGTCACACTGTATTTATGCATCTGTCTTTCAAACACAATTTTTTGGGAAAAAATACACTTTCATGAATTAAAAAAACAAAACAAAACAGTAAAGTTAGACCAATTTTTTTTTGTATAATGGGAAAGATGATGTTATGCAGAGTAAATAGATACCCATCATGTCATGCTTTACAATTGCGTGCACTCGTGGAATGACGACACACTACGGTACTTAAAAATCTCCATAGGCGACGCTTTAAACATTTTTTTTCCAGTTTAGAGTTACAGAGGATGTCTAGTGCTATAATTCTCTCTCTCGCTCTAACGATCGTGACGAAACCTCACATGTGTGTTTTGAACACTGTTTACATTTGCCGGCCCGACTTACGTGTGCGTTCACTCCTGCGCTCAAGCACGTAGGAATGGGGCGCTTTAATATTTTTTTATTTTATTTTTTTCATTTTTACACTGTCCCTTTCATTTTTTTTGATCACTTTTATTACTGTCACAAGGAATGTAAACATCCCTTGTGACAGTAATAGTCACGTGTCAGGTATTTTTTTGGAGGGATCTGGGGTCAAGACCCCAAATCCCTCTTTTGCACTTAAAATCATTCAAAACGCCAACATTTGGCTGCTTTGAGTACTGAAATTCTTTTAAAACTGGGGCCTTTCAGGCTCCAGTAAACCTGGAAGTGGCGTTGTGACGCTTCTGGGTTACTAGATCCGACACCCAATGAAAGCATATTTTGGCTGTGTTTGGGTCCCTTGCCAGCCAGGAGACATGCTGGCTGGTCCCTCGGGCCTCCAGGTGGGACAGGAGAAACAAGTGGAGCGGCGGAAGGTGGAGGGAGGGGGGTATCCCCAGCCGCTGCTTGTTATAACATTTGAGCGGCTGCTTAGCCACATCAGTGGTTATCACAAGAAAGCCGACCGTCGGCTCTAAAAAACTTTACCGGGGTGATGCTTGCAGCTGCAGGCATCACCATGGTACAACCACTTGAAGCAGAATGACGTACAGGTATGGCAAGTGGTTAATGTAACAATCATTGCTGATAAATTACAAGTGGACCAGCCAACAAACAGATAACTGCATATCTGAAATACATGTATATTTTATCTGTATGGCTCTGCCAAATTGAACACTCTAGGAGCCCTGTAAGAAGCAAGTGTAAACTAGCTCTCAGGCTAGTTTTAGAGGATTTAATTCAGGCTTAGCTTCGCTTTGGAGAAATTGCAGGTGTGAGATATCAACAGACACACAGGGCATCTGCCAAGCTTCAACAAAGCTTCAAAAGAGCATCACTGAAGCACCACCGAAGCATCAAAAACGCTTGTTGAAGAAGTAGGAGCTTTAATGTGTGTTGAAGCCGAAGCAAGTGTAAATGAGCCCTTACAAAATGAGCCCTTACAGTCATGCCTGTGGTGGTGGAGCTGGAACGATGCAGAACCCATCTCATAGGAGGTCAGTTAGCCACAGCTCAAGTAACCTCTACTCACTTCTGGAGGAACCCTAGTCGAGAATGGCTGCTCTACAAGATCTTCAACTACATCCTTGATCACTTTTTTACTAAATTGTGTAGAGGTAACAATTCAGATTCCAATATATTAGCTGGAATCAGAGATGTACAATGGTTGTGTGAGTGTGCACTATAGCTTATGTTTTTTAAACTACAAGACTGGCTGGACAAAATTACAAACCAGTTATAAGAGCAAACAAATTATGCGTTTGAAACTTATTACCCTGCTTTTCTGCTTTAAAAGTGGAGCCATGTAGCCCAAGGCCTCATTAACACCATGGTATAGAGAGGTCATTATTATGCACGTGTTCTGCAAGGGCACAAAAAAAAAAACTATTGTTCTCTATGTTCCCTGTTCACACCACAACACTGGTATCATGTTTAGATATTTTCTGCACAGGAATCTGCAATGTGTATGCAGTTTTCTGCAGGGGAAAAAACTGACATGACATTACCATTGGTGTGAACTGGGCGCATAACTGACGCGTATGAAAACTGATGTACCCTCATGTCTCTGCAAGTGAAATCTGTGCGGTTTTCCCATCAGTTCTCATGCACGTATTGTGTGAACCCTAGATGTTGGTTCTGAGCACGTATAACTACCAGGATCCTGTCACATAGAGGAGACATTGCAGCTTGTTAAGATCAAGGAATCTGCACGCAACTCACCCAACGAATAAAATTCAAAGTACTAACAATAATTTACAAAGCCATCCACAACTCTGCCCACAGTTACACCTCTAACCTAGTTTTTAAAATATCAACCAAGCCGCCCTCTTCGGTCATCCCAAGACCTCCTGCTCTCCAGCTAATGGTCACCTCCTCCTATGCTCGCCTCCAGGATTTCTCCAGAGCTTCTCCCATCCTTTGGAACTCCCTACACCAATCTGTCTCTCTTTAAAGAGGCCTATCCTGCTTCTAACTAATACACTGTCTTACTTTCTACATCAGCTCACCCCCACAGCTATTACCTTTTGTATCAATTGACCCTCCCTCTTAGATTGTAAGCTCTAATGAGCAGGGCCCTCTGATTTCTCTTGTACCAAATTGTGATGTAACTGTACTGTCTGCCTTCATTTTGTAAAGCGCTGCGCAAACTGTTGGCGCTATATAAATCCTGTTTAATAATAAATAATAATAATAATGCAACAAACTCCCCCATTTTCAGAGTAAAATGGAACTGCCTCAGCCTCCATATGGCACAACGTGCACTTGCTAGATACAGATAAGCAAATCTTAATCTTTTTAAACCTTGCCATGTTACACCCATTATTAAAAGCAAATGTCCAGGTTTAGTTTCACGTTAAATAGTTAATTTGGTCAAGCTGGCCCACATGAACTAGTTCCTTTACCAACATGTGTGCCCGCTGAGTGCACTGTATAAACTGTATGTAGCCTCAGCTACATACAGTATACAGCTCTGTGTTCTGGGTGTGAGACGAGACCTTCCTGTCTCACACCAAGAACAAAAAAAACGTCGGGCTGAGCAGAACTGAGCCATTCATAGGCAGCTTTGTATTCTATCAATAAAAACAAAGCTCCCTCTGATTGGCTGAGCCAGAGAGGCAGGTTGATGATGTCACCATCTCTGTCTCGGCCAATCAGATGAAGCTTTGTATTTATTGATAGAATACAAAGCTGCCTGTGAATTGTTGAGTTCTGCTCAGCCCGACGCTATTTTTTTCAGGGTCTGAGACAGGAAGTCTTGCCTCGAACCTGGAAGCTACACATAGTTTATATAGCGCGCCCAACGGCTGCAAATGTTAGTGAAGGAAATAGTTTGTTTGGGCCACATTGGCCCAAACAAAGATTTTCAGTGAAAGTAAACCTGGACATAAGCTTTAAAGGCCTTAGTAACAATGTGAAGGCATGTTAACAATGTCAAACATAGCTCTGCCCACTCTTGTGTGTATTATATTTTTAATATGACACTGGGAAATAGTTCAAAATACACATATTTAAAAAAAAATGCAGGAGCCCTTCTGTTCTAAGACTGATGCTTAGGATAAGCATTAAAAGAAGTATATTGTAGAAATCTTTAGAAAATCACAACACCTCACTGCTTCACCCCATTTCTCACACTTATTAGTGGGGAAATGGTAGATGGCTGAACCGCCTCCTGCTGCTGATGAGACATGAGCACTGGAGGTGGAGACTTGGTTCAAGCAACACCAAAACACTACTATGTAAGTGACTTGAATACCAGGTTAGTCCCTCACTAATATTAGGAAATAAGGCATCATTTATCAGAAGCTATATCTAGTGACCTCTATGACCAGCTATTTTAAAATGGATTTTTATTGCATTATTTACAGATTAATGTTTAAAACATGCAGGTTTACCTTTTCATGAGACCAGCTGAAATGAGAAGTTGTGATAAATCCTGACTCACTGTTGCATTTGGTGATCCAACCATAAACTGAAGAATAACCTGAAATTTAAAAAATAACAGTACAATTTCAGTGTGTTACAAACATAACTAAATATTTAGTTCTAAATTTGCAATGCTTCCAGATGAACATATACCAAAAGTATGGAATGTTCAAAGTGCAATAGCCATCTCTCCACCCATCCCTGCAAAACCATGATTGGATTTAGAAACATTCACCATAAGAATGATCAAATATACAAAGTGTGGGATAGCGTGTTTGCTAGATTCAAATAAAAATCCCTCAACAATCAGAAGCAACAGCAGCTACTTATCAATCAACAGCAGACATCATCTTTAAGGCTTCGTTCACCCCATGGTGCAGAGACATCAGTTTTTCTGCACGCGTTCTGCAAGGGCTCAAGAAAACAATTGTTCTCTATGTGCCCTGTTCACACCACAATGTGCCCTGTTCACACCACAATGTGCAGATTTTTTTCTGAGCAGGAATCTGCAACATGTATGCAGTTTTATGCATGGAAAAAAACACATGAAATCAACATTGGTGTGAACTAGAGATGCACCAAAATTTCGGTGGCTGAAACATATAGACCGAAAATGGTGTTTTCCACATTTTGCCGATAAAGAAAAAGGGTCCGATAATGGTGCCGAAAACGCACATAATTTTGCTGCGATTTTACTGTGGTTATGGTGTGTTTTTCATAGGTCAAGTGACTCAAAAAACGCATCAAAAACGTAACAGGTGTGTTATTGATGTGGTCTTGCTGCATTTTCAATGCATTTCAGCAGGGAGGTGCTTTTTGGTGGGGTTTTCTAAACTGACCAAAAATGCAGCAAGCAAGATTTTAAACACCACAATGGAAGCGCAACAGACCAGTGTGAAGACATATGTAGAATTTAAAGGGATGCATTTTTCTTGAGCTTTTCTTGCGCTAAAGGTGGTGATAATGGGTGACATCAAATTCATATACATTTAAATTCATGATATTAATTTAAAAATGATCATTTTCAGTTTTCGGCTAAGTGCCTGCATTTTCGGTTTCGGTATCCAAATTTCCATTCAGTGCACTTCTAGTGTGAACAGGGCACATAGCTGATGTAGAGAAAGGGGGTTGTGGGGAATGGGACTTTAAATGACACCATGATATGGTAGGGTCATGTGCCTCCATCCCTAACACTTGGTAGAGTATAAATTAAATAAATGGATTTGGGACTTTATATGACACACGTGGTAGGAAAAAGATACATGATGGATCAATAAAAAAGATTTTATTTAAAAAGGGATTGAAGGTACATAATAATAAAGTAATAATTGTATGCAGATAATCAAAGATGGGAAAAACCACAACATGATTATACAGTAAGGTAATTACAATATAAGTCAAGTCATATATATACACATACAAAGATTCCCGATCCATCAATTATATATGTATAAACAATAATATTCCACAGACAGTGATCTGCGTGATCCATGACCTCTCAGTGCCCCCTATAGGGGATACCCCAATGTGATGGTAGAAAGGATGATACTGGGGTAAATATTAGTAGAGGATTGGTAGCTCTACGCGTTTCGTGATATTTTCATCACTCATCAGGAGCAAGCAATTCATCATGTCCATGCAGCGGCAGGGTCATGAAGGAAGTCCACAATCTGCTTCCAGTATGCTTGTACGTGGGGACACATCCATATAAGGTGAAAGAAGGTGCCTATTTCCTGAGTGCACATCAGACAATGCACAGCACCATTTCCCTGCATCATGGTCTTCCTCACTGGAGTTATATAAGCCTGATGTATAATATACAATTGGGATAGCCTATCAGAAAGTTTGGGGGATACCACTTTACAGTTTTCCAGGGCCTCATCCCATTCCTCATCCTCTAGTTCGCCCACTGCCCGCTCCCATCTACTTTTTAGATTGTAGGCCAGTTTCGTCGCTGTTGGGGTAAGTAGTCTGTTGTAAAAGTCAGATATTAGCTTTCTATGGTCAGTACCCTTGACAATCTCTATGATGGTGTTAGGGATTTGCTGAAATAAGGGTAATTCCAATTGGGTGGTTAGAGCATGTCTGACCTGTAGGTGTCGGAATAGCATGTGATTAGGAAGGTGGTATTCCTCTTGGAGTTCCGCAAAACCTTTCAGCTTTCCCGCATCTAAAAACTGATGAAGGTATAGGAGCCCCCTGGTACCCCATTGCTCGGGGTCTGGTAAGTGCAGGAGCTCCGGGAGGTGCCTGTTTTTCCAAACTGGGGTATAGTCATTGATTCTGGGTATGCCACATTTCACGGATGCTATGTCCCATATCCGCCTATAGTGAGTAAGAAAGGACGAGGAGTGGCGGCCCACCCTATCTGTCTCAGGGTCTATCGCTATTACAAAAATTGGATCTCGGGTCATTTTCCACCAAGTAGAACATTGCAGTTCAAGAAATCGCTCCCTATCCGTTTTGTCTATGTGGTACAGTTGGGAGAGCTGTGATGCTATATGATACAGGTTACAGTCAGGCATGGCTGCCCCTCCCAAGTTTGTGGGGTTTTTAAGAGACTGCCAGGCCAACTTATGCCTCTCCTTTTCCCCATACAAGGGATTTAAGAAGAATTTCCAAAATCTTGAAATATTTTAGTGGGAGATGTAGGGGGGTATGCAATAAAATATACAGGATCTTGGGTAGGAGAACCATCTTGACGAGGTTTATGCGTCCCATTACCCCCAGTGGCAAGCAAGACCAAACTTGAACCTTAGCCTTGATTAGATGAAAAAGGGGTTCTACGTTAAGATTTATGTAGTCTGTTGGGTTTCTAGTTAGTTGGACCCCTAAATATTGGATTCTATCAGTTCTCTGCAGCGGGAGATCCGCCTGTTCTTTGTCCGGAGGGAAACTGTCCACGGGAAGAATACACGATTTTCCCCAATTGATCCTAAGACCTGGGGATGCAAAGAAAATTTTCTATAGTTTGCAGGGCGGTTTGCAAGGAGGGTGCCCGAATCCGCTAGATACAATAGTGTATCATCAGCAAACATACTAATCTTCTCCATAATCACTCCCTTGCTGAGCCACTGAATCCTTTGGTTGGCTCTGATGGAAATGGCCAATGGTTCTGCCGCCAGCGCGTATAGGAGGGGGGATAGGGGGCACCCCTGTCTCGTGCCTCGACTTAAACTAAACTCCTCCGAAACCCATCCATTGGCAATCACCCTCACTACTGGGTCATGATAAAGCAATTGCACCCATTGTATAAATCTAGGGCCAAAGCCAAAGCTCTCAAGGCAGCACCAAAGATATCGCCACTCCACGGAGTCAAAGGCTTTGGCTGTGTCTAGTGCCACTACCACTCTGGTACCTATGCTATCATGAGAAGCTTGTAGATTCATGAACAACCTTTGCAAATTAAAGGACGTGTTACAGCCCGGCATAAAGCCAGCTTGGTCTGTGTGTATCAAGTAGAGAACAACTTGGTTCAGTCGTAGGGCTAGGACTTTTGCCAGGATCTTAATATCTACCTGCAACAACGATATCGGAGCGGTAGGATTCAGGGAAGGTGGGATCTTTGCCCGGTTTTGGTATCAAAATTATGAGGGCTTTCCTCATGGATGATGGAAGGCAGCGGGTATCAAACAGATGGTTATATAACTGTAATAGTTTAGGGGACAAATATTCGCCAAATTGAGAGTAAAATTCAATAGGGATACCACCGGATCCTGAGGACTTGGACCATGCAAAACACGCAATAGCATCTGTGATCTCATCAACAGTCAGGGGTGCTTCAAGCATATTAACCTGTGCAGTTGTCAATTGTCTTAGAACATTCCCCTCCAAAAACTGTGATAATGCTTCCTCCTACCCAGGAGTCGTGGAGGTATAAAGGTTCTGGAAGAATTCTTTGAATCTGTTAGTTACACTAGGTGGATCTGTAATCAAAGAGCCCTGTTGATCGTGTAGGGAGATGACAATTGGGAGTTTATCTTCGTTATGAACCATAAACGCTAGAAGTTTCCCCGCTCTTTCTCCTTGTTCAAACATTTTCTGTTTAGAAAAAAGGGATTTTTTGAATAACTTACCGTAAAATCCTTTTCTCTGAGTTCACTGACAGACGCAGCATTCTTATGACACATGGGGTTATGCTCATCCTACTAGGAGTAGCCTAGGCAAAACAAACAAAAGTGTAGGTTGGCCCCTCCCAGGGGGTTGTCCTCACCTTAGCATATAATCCCCCTGCTCTGTACAGCACATCAGTTCGCAACAAGCCGTACAAAACCAACGCAGAGGGGTGCGTGCTGCGTCTGTCAGTGAACTCAGAGAAAAGTATTTAACGGTAAGTTATACAAAAAATCCCTTTTTCTCTTCCGTTCACTGACAGACGCAGCATTCTTATGACACATGGGGACGTCCCAAAGCTGTGCCAATCAAGAGGGGTGGGCAAAACCATAACAAGTGTACCCAACAGAAAAACGCCCTCTCAGGCGGCGCTAACTGCGCCTATACTGCCGCTTGTAATACCTTGCGGCAAAAAGCAGCATCCGAGGATGCTGCAACATCAATTTTGTAAAACTTAGTAAACGTGTGCACTGAGGCCCAAGTAGCTGCCTTGCACACCTGAGACACCGAGGCTTGGTGTCTAAACGCCCAGGACGTACTAACTGCCCTGGTGGAATGAGCCGTGACTGGAAACGGGGGAACCTTACCCCGAATCTCATATGCATGAATCACGGTCTTCCTTATCCAACGAGACACGGTAGCTGACGAGGCCGCCATACCATTGCGCGACCCTTCCGTCAGCAAAAATAAAGAATCAGACTTCTGAAAGGAAGCTGTAGAACTTAAATACACCCGCAAGGCCCTCACCACATCCAAAGAATGCAGCTCAACTTCTTTGGGATGTGATGGGTGCGGGCACAATGAGGGAAGAACAATATCCTCATTTAAATGAAAGGAAAAAACCACCTTCGGAAGAAACGAAGGGGAAGGTCGCAAAACTGCCTTGTCCTTATGGAGGACCAAGTAAGGTGACTTGCAGGATAATGCTGCTAACTCTGACACCCGCCTGGCGGATGTGATAGCTACCAGAAAGGCCACCTTCCGCGACAACTGTAAGGGAATGTCCCTAATCCTTTCATATGGTGGTTTCTGCAACACAGAAAGCACCAGATTCAAATCCCATGGTGCCAAAGGCGACCGTATCCGAGGAGCCACATGACGTACAAATGTACGGATCAATAAATGAGACGCCAAGGGCCGTTGAAAAAGAACCGCCAGGGCCGAAATCTGCCCCTTAAGCATACTTAACGCCAGGTTCTTGCCCAGACCTTGCTGTAAAAATGCCAGTACTCTGGATACTCTATAAGAGCGGGGGTTCCAACCCCCTGCCTGGCACCAGGTAATGTAGGCCTTCCAGGTCCTATGATAAATCTTACATGAGGAACTCTTACGTGCTTTTATCATAGCCGGGATTACGGGGTCCGAGACACCCCTATCCCTCAATACCTGGGACTCAATAGCCAAGCCGTCAAAACCAGCGAGGGTAAAGCAGGGTGCAAGATGGGCCCCTGCAACAGCAGGTCCCCGTGAAGCGGAAGCCGCCACGGAACCTCTGCCACCATCCGTACTATGTCGGTGTACCAAGGGCGCCGGGGCCAAGCCGGAGCTACCCGGATTGTCTGGATTTCCTCCGCCTCTACCCCGCGTACGACCCGCGGTAGAGCCTTTAGAGGAGGAAAAATGCACAGCAGCCGATACTGCCCTCGAGGCCTGTGAAACACTGCCCCCCGAAGGATCAGAGCTGCCTCCGCGGCTGTTGCTGCGCTTCTTGTTCCGCCCTGATGTTTTACGTACGCCACCTCCATGGCATTGACCGACTGAACCAGAATCGGGCGGCGCAGCCCTACTGTCCCACGGGACAGGCAGAGCTTGATCGCTCTCAGTTCCGGTACCTACATCGACCAATTGAGGGGACGAAAACTTCTCCCCCCCTTTAGGGCCGGAACCTGAATCCCCCAAACCAAGGGTTCCCTGGACTGACACTCCGACCTGATCGGCCTGTCCAGGGATAGAGGAGATTTGTCCCACCACGACTAAATTGCCTTCCGCAGGAGCCGAGTGTTCTGGGCGTAAGGTATCGCTTCGCAAGTCGACCTCCTGAGCCCCAACACCCGTATACAGAACCGTAAGGAGAACCACTGGCGCGATCACAGCTATCGCCCTGCCTAAAGCATTAGAAGCTTGCTCGGTGTTAGGAACACCCCAGCCTGTACCGTGTCTGGAATCAGACCCAAGTACTCCAGCCGGCAAGCCGGCGTTCAAGAAGACTTCTGTCTGCTGAGTGGCGCCTCCTGACGCTTCTGCGGAAGCCTCACGTTTGAGGGGGAAGGACTTTTCTGGGGGCAGAGAGCTGCTTGCAACCCCCAGAAACCGGCCCCCACCCGTGAGGCGGGTGGGGGCCACCCATCATGCGGAGGCAGGCTTGTCCTCCGCTTTTTCGGGCTTACGCTGCCAGTGCCTTTTGCTCTGACCTGTGAACGCCTTCCCGGCCTTACCCGCTGGGCCGGGCGCCCGAAAAAACTTCTTCTGACCAGAAGAGACAGGACCCTGCCTACGACAACGATCTCGTCGCTTCGGCTCTGGAAGGAAAGTACTCTTCCCTCCCGTGAAATCCTTAATAATCTTATATAACTGTGGGCCAAACAGACGCCCTCCCTGAAAGGGCAGGTCTGCCGGAGCTTTCTTTGAAGCCTGGTCGCCCGAACAAGAGCGGAGCCACAGCACCCACCTGATGACAATTGAAAAAACAGACATTTTTGACAATATGGGGAGAAGATCCAAAGCCGCATGGCATATGTAGCGGAAACCTTCTTCCAAATGTTGCATCCGCTGTACCTCAGCCTGTGCAAATTCACCAGACAAACTAGTGCGCAGTGCGGCAGCGTGCTCGCGAAGAGACTGTGCCGCCATGCAGTTGCTAGCGCCGGCCGCATGGCTGACCCAGCCAACAAGAATAGTGTTTTAGACACTGTCTCTGTGCGGCGATGGGCCGCCTCTTTAAAGGATGGTGGTTGCCTTATTCACACGAGCCACGGCAGGGTCCACCACCGGGGAAGCCCATCTCTTAGTAAAGCTTTCCTCAAAGGGGTAGCGAACAGCAAAGCTTTTAGGCAAAGCCAAGGAACTTGGTGGCCTACGCCATTCCTTGAACACTTCCTGTTCAAACACCTGATCATAAGGGTAAGCCCTAGGGGACCTAGGGGGTCTAAGCGGTCCACAAACATATGCGGACTCATGCGACTCCCCTGTTTGGTCCAGTCGCATAGAGTCGCGAATATCAGTGATCAGTGCTTCCACTATCCCACGAACTAGGAGCCTCCTGATCCTCTTCACCCTCTGAGGGCGGCTCACCCTCCACAGGTGTGAGATCCACAGGTGTGACCACTGAGGCGCTTTCTAGATCTGAATCCTCCCCTGAGGAAAGAGGAGGGGGTGGGCGCTTCTGGGGGCCCCTCGGAACGGGCAACCCTGCCCCGGGAAAGAACTCCCCAAACACCGCCCTCAGCTGTTCCAAGGACACTAATGATCCTGGGGTGGACTGTATATCTGCAGGTATACCTGCCATAGAATTGCCGGCCTCTGACATTTTGGCCCGGCACCCCCGCTGTGTAACCACCACCTCTACCCCACAAATCAGCCAGGGAGACCCGGGCGGATTACACCCACCGCTACCGGCACCCAGGAAGCGCCAGCTATACTTGCTGTTTGATGCCTTAGCACTCCAACTGAAGAGCAATGCCCACTAACTGCTGCACGTCAGGAGCTTGTTACTGTGTGTCAGCCATGCTGTCCAAGCAAAAACCGGAAGCCCACACCCGTTTTTAAGGACTTCCTGCACAAGGACTGCAGTTCTCCCAATCGACCACTGGAGGCCGCCAGAGAGCAGGCTGGAAACCACATGGTTCTCAAACAATGGACGCTGCCATTACACATGTGCGGTCGGCCACGAACGAGCGGTGCTCCAAAATCCAATGGCGATGACCCACCTAACACATTGCTCCAGACGGTCGGTGCTGATTCGAACGGTTAGTGCAAAGGTGCCTGCGGGGGATTGAGGGGGGAGTGGGGGGAAGGCCTCTAACAGACCCTCACCGGCTGACCACCACAGAGCTGCCCAGGTGCCCACTCTCCATGCCTCTAGGGCGGAAGAGGGGTTCACTCACCAATCCGACAGGCGCAGCGGGTAGCCACCCGGAGCAGACCTACCTCCCAGCAAGAAGGCATGCTGCTGGCCAGGCCACTGGACAGGTGAACCAGTCAATAGGCTCTAGTGGGTTTTAGCCACTGGCCGCCCGCACGGAACGGGCGCTATGCGGTGGGCCCCCTTAAGGGGGTTCGCATAGTGTTGGCCGGACTGGGGAAAGATTAGGATTCGAGATATCCTCTATACCACCAGCCAGCTTCTTGATAGCAGTCTTCCTTAGATGAATCTTCAGGAGACCGCTGCTCCCATAGGGAAACAGGTCTACTCCTTGCACTGGCTTGTTACAAACTGATGTGCTGTACAGAGCAGGGGGATTATATGCTAAGGTGAGGACGGCCCCCTGGGAGGGGCCAACCTATACTTTTGTTTGTTTTGCCTAGGCTACTCCTAGTAGGAGGAGCATAACCCCATGTGTCATAAGAATGCTGCGTCTGTCAGTGAATGGAAGAGAAAGAATAGTTTTCTCTTATATTTCTCATAATGTAACTGGTTCACCACCCTGGTTTGTAGCTTAAGTAAATCTATCTGAGCAGGTGTTGGATTGGCAAGGTACTGTTGTTCTGTCTCCGTCAATTTTTCTATAGCTTGCTCCAGTGCTAAACCAGAGGAGAGTTTCACTTTAGATATGTGGGAGCTCAGCGTCCGACATGTAGTTTGAAAGTTTCCCATACTGCTACTGGGGTAGCCGTCCGCATGTTTACCTCAAAAAATGCCCTCCATTCGTTAAGGAGGTCATCATTCTCTGGCAGTAGAGAAAGCCAGAAGGGATTTAACCTCCATCTTCTGGGTGGTTTGTGCAGGTTGAATCTTAATGTGACCCAGTAGGGGCTATGGTCAGACAGTAGTCTGGGGCCAAACAATGCCTCCTCTAGTCTAGTAGTCAACAATGGGGATAAAAGAATATAGTCAATGCGCGACATGGTATTGTGGGAGGTCAAAAAGCACGAGTATGCCCGTTGTTTCTCATGTTTGGATCTCCAGTAGTCAACTAGATTGAATGTGGAGATAAGTCTAGAAAACCTAGTGGGGTGTGGGCCATCTATAGGCGGGGGGTTATCCTGTGGTCTATCAAGGTAGGAGTCTAGTGTAGCATTAAAGTCCCCCAACCATATCGTTTGGGCGGCATTATGGCTAGTCATAAACTTGAGTCCTGCCCTCAGTACAGCTGCATTAAACGGTGGAGGTATATATGCTGCCAGTATCAAGAACGATTCCCCGTATATTTCTGCATGCAGGAAGATAAATCGACCCATGGGGTCCGAGTCTACCTCACAGATCACAAAGTGTAGCGCTTTGGCTATAAGTATGGAGACACCCCTAGCATGTGTCGTGAAAGTCGAGTGGTATGTCCACCCCACCCAGGGGCATCTAAGAGCCATCTGGAGCCTTCCCTCTATATGCGTTTCAACAAGTATTATAACATCAGCATGCTGTTTCTGTAAAAATTACAAGACCGATGACCTCTTAACCCTGTCCCTCACCCCTCTGACATTTCATGTAAGGAATTTTACGTACATTTTAGTGAATCAAGGAATGGCAGATTTCTAACTCTGCGATGAATGATCAAATGGGGGAACGTCCAGGACATATGACGAGAAACAGGGTCATCGAGACCATCATTGTAAGTTGCATAAATCACATTGTACCAGTATTCGAGGATACACCTCGTCTCACCAAAAGTCACAGTGCCTTGTGCCAAAAAATAAACAGATGCTTTCCCCACCCCCCCACCCCGCTCCACACCTACCCCAACTGGTGAGAGTATAGTCCCTTAGCAAAGTATAGGAGTCCTTAGTATAAAGTGTAGTATCTGCAAGTTGTAATAGGTTTACCAGTTCCTGCCTGCCCTGGCGTGTGCTCCGACACATCCGCCGTATCTGGATCTTCCATGAGCAGTCAAATGAATATACACACACGGCTGGGGGAGCCTCCGCCCGCCCCTGGCGGCAGATACAGTAAGCGCAGACATAGTTCCTATGAACATGGTGGGCGAAACTTCGCTGAACCGACAACATTATCATTGGAAGTAAGCGATCTCTGTACAGTCTGTTGCAAGAGAAGATAAAAAAAAAAAAAAGGAACGAAAAGAAAAACAGATAAACGATAAACAATCCCATCCATGGATGGGAACTGAGCGGATATCGGGGATTATTATGCTTCCCTGTACCTCCTTCTGGGGAGAGGTGTTTGTTTACACCCTGGAAGAGATATCTAATCAGGAGTGAACAGAAGGGGCCGCATTATTAGGCCAAGAAACTGTAACTTTGCCACTCATTTCAACAATGGAAGTGGGGTCAAGGTAACAACAACAGGGAAGGTGTTCAGTCAATCCGAGGGGCGTCCGATGGTCTCGTTATTTCTCTCCCTGCGTTCCAGCCAGGAAAGCACCACCTCCGGGTCCTCAAAGAAAAGAGCTTGATTGTCTCCCTCCACCCTAAGGCGTGCAGGGAAAAGCATGGAATATTTAAGGTGTTTAATCCTCAGACGGCGTTTGGCTTCAGCAAAGCTCTGGCGGCGGCGCTGTACATCCGCTGAAAAGTTTGGGAATGTTGCCACCTTCACAATGCCCAGTGGTATGTTGCCCTTTTCCCTTGCCAGGCATAATGCAGTATCCCTGTCCCTGTAGTTTAAGAGTTTTGCTATAAATGTTCTGGGAGGCGCACCCTGAGGTGGGGGTCTAGCAGGCATGCGGTGAGCTCTCTTGACCGCCAAAGTGGGAGAGAAGGCCTCTCTGCCATATGTAGTCATCAGTAATTGTTCCAAAAAAGATGTTGGGTCTTTACCCTCCGTCCCCTCAGGAAGACCGATGAAGCGGAGGTTGCACCTTCTCAACCTGTTTTCCATATCATCTTGTTTGGCGATTAGCTGGTTAATCTGTACTTGCATGTGGTTAGTAGATGTCTGCAGTGGTGGTATGGCATCTTCCACCTCCCCCAACCTGGTCTCTGCTGTTCTCACAATGTCCCGCAGCTTGTGGAAGTCTTGTATGATCAGACAGATATCAATTTTCACCTCTTCTATTTTGGTGGTCAGCGTGGTAGTGAGGGTCTTTTGCAGGTTAGATATGGCTTCCAAAACTCTGTCCGTATCACCTCCCGCTATGGCCTATCCCTCGAGCAACTCGGCGCCATCTTCCTCCATCGGGTTCGTCTCATGCCGGTGGTATTTCTCCAGCTTTGCCAGGGCGTCCGACTTCTGTTTTGGCGGGGACTTAGGAACCTTTCCGACGTCAGGTACCGCTGTAGAGGTCCACTCAGGATCAAAGGATTAACAAAGTTAAAGGAGTAATGGACAGAGCACTGTCTTTGTGCGCCCTACTCCATGCTGTGCCAGGCCACGCCCCCCCGTTATATCTGTTTATTAAGTGCAAAAATTACCTGCTGATTTTGCCAGAAAGCTTGAGAGCTAATAATTCCCTGTACTCTCTGCCTGTGCTTGTGGAGACTTACAGAAAACATTTGACTTCTGTCATTGCCAACATAGGGTATATAACAAAGTATTGAGATGAACTTTTGTTATTGACCAAATACTTATTTTCCACCATAATTTGCAAATAAATTCTTTAAAAATCAGACCATGTGATTTTCTGGATTTTTTTTCTCATTCTGTCTCTCATAGTTGAAGCGTACCTATGATGAAAATGACAGGCCTCTCTCATCTTTTTAAGTGGGAAAACTTGCACAATTGGTGGCTAAATACTTTTTTGCCCCACTGTACATGAAAACTGATGTCCACATGCATGAAAACTGATGTAAACTGATGTCTCTGCAAGTGAAATCGGCTTGGTTTTCCCATCAGTTTTCATTCACGTATGGTGTAAATGAGCCCTAAAATTGCACACACATACATACGCTGTCAAAACAATCCATATCTAGACCCACACCAATGTTTTATAAAACTTGAAATGGACTTTTTCATCTTATTTTGCCATCAACAGATACAGTAACAAAACTAAATTACATTCAGGATATTAATGTACATTTATATTTGAAATCCATATTAACGCAACTAGTAAACTCTGAGAATTGGGTAGTAAAATGTCTGTACAGATCAATGTTATTCTCTTACAAAAGATACAGGCAGCAGTGTGGAAAAAGGTAGCGCAGGTGGTGTATAGAATATGGTCAATCTCCTAAACAATGACCAAAATGTCAATTCGTACTGCACTCGATAGACTAGTAGCAACTTAGCAGTAACTCTCTGCAAAAAGGTATACTTGTGAATTAAAGAAAAAAATCACTAATTTTGATATACTGGGCTCAGTAAGATATAAATAAACATCAATCTGTATAAGGAAGTGTTGACTGGTCAGTCAATAATTCCTCACACAGACTGCTTAAAAGCTGCTGATGTAATTCAGTAATAGCAGAAGTTTGTGGGCAATGTATTGTTTGGGGAGATTCAATGACTGGACACAATTGCCTGATACAGCTACATTGGTGATTTGTGGAATTCAGAAGTATATCTTGTAGCAGAGAGTTGATACTAAATTCAAGTAACTCCAAGAAAGATGTAGCCGGCAACTCCAGAATGGAAACGTGTCATCTGTTTTTAATACTGACCTCTATGTAGCAAATAAAGATTTTCATGGAATTCTGGAGTTGCTGGCTACATCTTTCTTGCAGTTGCATTTTCAATGGCTGGAGGCCATTACAGCCAGAGCACCCAGTGGTGGACTCCACCCTTAATCTATGAGGTGGGTTCCCTGTTGTGAGCGCTGTCTTTGTGTTTTACTAAATTCAAGTAGTCTGTCTTGGTAGTGTGAATTGACGTTTCAATGTTATGATCTATTATCTAATTATCTTTGTAAACACGATCAGTAAACTACAGTAAACCTGATCTTCACCTCCCATCTGCTTTCAGCATATTTATCCAGAGAGAGAACATCTTTTCCATGTTTATCAGGACCCAGTTGACTGCCATCATCTGCCCAGGCTTTGCCGCTAAATAAGACAAAATAGAGAGATCAAAGTAAAATAATCAGAAAGGTTCAAACTACTGGGCTGCAGACAGTGTTGGAGGCTGCAGCTCCCAGAGGAGGTAAGTAGTGACCTGCTGGGACAAAGGAAATTTGTTTGAAAGGTGAACATATACTTTTATTCATTTAAATCATCCTAATATAAAACCAAAAATTTGAAAATGTTCACCATTCTTCCTGCAGATGAGATTCGGATGTGTTTACTTTCCTGAAGAACTATTTAACCTATGTTCATATATGCATCTAATTTGGCCAAATATAGTCCATATGCAATCTAGAAAAACAAGCTCTTTTGTGAAGAAACAAAATAATGATTATGAGGTTGTTAAACCTATCAAAGTCAGGAACACGTTGCTGAATTCATATAAGTAGGAGATGTATGTGGCCTCATTTTCCACACTTCACGTAATATTTGGGAAAGATTAAACTAAGTCTAAACTGCAAATCGAAAGGCATCTGTTATTCTGGTCAATATAGCATAGACAAATATTAAAGAGATTTAAAGTCTCCATTTTTCTTTTTCCTAAAAAAAAAAAAAAAAAAAATATTTGTTATAGTTACCTGGTCTGTGCAAGCATATTATTACACAGAGCGGCCCCTTACTGCCTCTTTTTTCGGTCCCCAGCCAGTGCTCTTTGCTCCTCCTTTTTTCAAAGTGCACCCTCAGCAAGCTGTCTGTGTGCATTCATAGACACACAGACTGACTTGGCCCCATTCCCCACAGGATTGACAGGATGACTGTAGCAAGAGCCAATGGCTCCCGCTGTTCTCAGTGTGTCCTGCATTAAGGCAAATAAACCTTTTGACTTTAGAAGCACTTGAATTATATTTGAGAAAATAAAATAATAATTTAAAACAATATACAGTATATTTCGATCACCTAAGATGCACATACATGCATATTTCCCGATGGTTTAATCCTTTTAACATGCTACGATTACAGAAAATTAAAGGTTTATATGCCAGAAATATTTTATGCTCCCATATTCCTATTTGACATGACAACACAGCTCTGAATTCCTAAGCTTATGGTGTCCGCCCTGTCTACTTAATTTGTGATGTGTTAGAAAGAACACAAACCTCTTCTCATTTCCACCCCCACCAGTGGCGGTTGGTGAAATTTTAGGATGGGGGGTGGGTTGTTGGGGCAGACCACACCCTTCCTTTTTGGCCCCTCCCACGTCTCATAAGCCCCACCCCTTATATATTACACCCATTGTATCAGGAGTATACAGCCCATCATCGCCAGCAGGGATATGCAATTAGCGGACCTCCAGCTGTTGCAAAACTACAAGTCCCATCATGCCTCTACCTCTGGGTGTCATGCTTGTGCTTGTCAGAGTCTTGCTATGCCTCATGGGACTTGTAGTTCTGCAACACCTGGAGGTCCGCTAATTGCATATCCCTGGTATACAGCATCATTAGATAGGGGCATATACAGCATTGCCAAATAGGGGTATATACAGCATCGCCAGATAGGGGCATATACAGCATCCACCAGATAGGGATATATACAGCATTCACCAGATAGGGGTATATACTGCATCCACTTATCCACCTTACCAATCGCTCTATACAGCATAGATATATACAGGATATATACAGCATCCACCAGATAGGGGTATATACAGCATTCACCAGATAGGGGTATATACTGCATCCACTTATCCACCTTACCAATCGCTCTATACAGCATAGATATATACAGGATATATACAGCATCCACCAGATAGGGGTATATACAGCATCCACCAGATAGGGGTATATACAGCATCTACCAGATAGGGGTATATACAGCTTTCACCAGATAGGGGTATATACAGTATCCACCAGATAGGGGTATATACAGTATCCACCAGATAGGGGTATATACAGCATTCAACAGATAGGGGTATATACAGCATCCATCAGATAGGAGTATATAGAGCATTCACCAGACATAGGTATATACTGCATCCACCAGACATAGGTATATACTGCATCCACCAGACAGGGGTATATACAGCATTCACCAGATAGGGTATACAGCACCCTCCTATGCGCGTCGCGGTGCTCGCGGCACTGACAGCACACCCCCCCCCCCAGGGCAGTCGGGACATCAAAGTCCCGCATTTACCCCATCTAGGAAGTGGGCAGCAGTGTCGCGGGAGCGTAGTGTGCTTTGGCAGCTTCCCACTCCTCCTCCAAAAAAGACGTCCAATAGGATCGCCTAATTTCTCAGCCAAACGGGAAACCGGTAACATACCTGAACTTCCTGATTGGCGGAGGGGCCATTCAGTGTTAGGAAAGCAAACATTAATTTGCTTTTGTAACACACGTGAGTGAGCTTGCGAGCGCAATGCTCTGTGCTCCGAGCCACTCTATTTTGAAGCCTATGGCTCTAATCAGGTGCTTCAAAGAAATCCCCCCCACGCTGTAATTCATGCGTCCAGCGTCCTGAAAGGGGCCAGACGCATGAATTAGGGGGTTGCCGTGGCGGCCATGGATAGATTCATGCCATGCATGAATCTATCCATTTAGCATAGAAGGGTTGGCAGGGATAGAGGGTGGGGCACCCATGCGCCCTTAAACGTCCCTGGCCCTACCACATAACCCCTCCTTGTGCACAGGCAGAGAGTACAGGGAATTATTAGCTCTCAAGCTTTCTGGCAAAATCAGCAGGTAATTTTTGCACTTAATAAACAGATTCAACAGTATATTTAACAGACCAAAAGGAAGCAAATAAGAGGTTCATTGTTAGGGTTTACATACAATTTAAGGGTTCCGCGCTCTTTACTGCATATAAGATGCCCAACCATTGCAAAAAAAGGAGGCATATATGCCATCTGGTTGTATACAGTATCTCACATTTTTGTGAATATTTTATTATATCTTTTCATGTGACAACACTGAAGAAATGACACTTTGCTATAATGTAAAGTAGTGAGTGTACAGCTTGTACAGTGGGTCAAAAAAGTATTTAGTCAGCCACCAATTGTGCAAGTTCTCCCACTTAAAAAGATGAGAGAGGCCTGTAATTTTCATGATAGGTACACTTCAACTATGAGAGACAGAATAAGAAAAAAAAATCCACAAAATCACATTGTCTGATTTTTTAAGAATTTATTTGCAAATTATGGTGGAAAATAAGTAATTGGTCACCTAAAAAAAAAGCAAGATTTCTGGCTCTCACAGACCTGTAACTTTAAGAGGCTCCTCTGTCCTCCACTTGTTACTTGTATTAATGGCACCTGTTTGAACTTGTTATCAGTATAAAAGACACCCGTCCACAACCTCAAACAGTCAGACTCCAAACTCCACTATGGCCAAGACCAAAGAGCTGTCACAAGGTTATTATATACTGTTGCTGGCCCATTCCTCCATGCAGATCTCCTCTAGAGCAGTGATGTTTTGGGGCTGTCGCTGGGCAACACAGATTTTCAACTCCCTCCAAAGATTTTCTATGGGGTTGAGATCTGGAGACTGGCTAGGCCACTCCAGGACCTTGAAATGCTTCTTACGAAGCCACTCCTTCGTTGCCGGGGCAGTGTGTTTGGGATCATTGTCATGCTGAAAGACCCAGCCACGTTTCACCTTCAATGCCCTTTGAGTCCCTGGCGGCGTAGTGTGTTACTGATGGTAGCCTTTGTTATTTTGGTCCCAGCTCTCTGCAGGTCATTCACTAGGTCCCCCTGTGTGGTTCTGGGATTTTTGCTCACCGTTCCTGTGATCATTTTGACCCCACGGGGTGAGATCTTGCGTGGAGCCCCAGATCGAAGGAGATTATAAGTGGTCTTGTATGTCTTCCATTTTATAATAATTGCTCTTACAGTTGATTTCTTCACACCAAGCTGCTTACCTATTGCAGATTCAGTCTTCCCAGCCTGGTGCAGGTCTACAATTTTGTTTCTGGTGTCCTTTGACAGCTCTTTGGTCTTGGCCATAGTGGAGTTTGAAGTCTAACTGTTTGAGGTTGTGGACGGGTGTCTTTTATACTGATAACGAGTTCAAACAGGTGCCATTAATACAAGTAACAAGTGGAGGACAGAGGAGCCTCTTAAAGTTACAGGTCTGTGAGAGCCAGAAATCTTGCTTTTTTTTTAGGTGACCAATTACTTATTTTCCACCATAATTTGCAAATAAATTCTTTAAAAATCAGACAATGTGCTGTTCTGGATTTTTTTGTTCTCATTCTGTCTCTCATAGTTGAAGTGTACCTATGATGAAAATTACAGGCCTCTCATCTTTTTAAGTGGGAGAACTTGCACAATTGGTGGCTGACTAAATACTTTTTTGCCCCACTGTATAACAGTGTAAATTTGCTGTCCCCTCAAAATAACTCAACACACAGCCATTAATGTCTAAAATGCTGACAACAAAAGTGAGTACACCCCTAAGTGAAAATGTCCAAATTGGGCCCAAAGTGTCAATATTTTGTGTGGCCACCATTTTACAGCACTGCCTTAACCCTTTTGGGCATGGAGTTCACCAGAGCTTCACAGGTTGCCACTGGAGTCCTCTTCCACTCCTCCATGATGACATCACAGAGCTGGTGGATGTTAGAGACCTTGCGCTTCTCCACCTTCCATTTGAGGATGCCCCACAGATGCTCAATAGGGTTTAGGTCTGGAGACATGCTTGGCCAGTCCTTCACCTTTACCCTCAGCTTCTTTAGCAAGGCAATGGTCATCTTGGAGGTGTGTTTGAGGTCGTTATGATGGAATACTGCCCTACAGCCCATTATCTGAAGGGAGAGGATCGTGCTCTGCTTCAGTATGTCACAGTACATGTTGGCATTCATGGTTCCCTCGATGAACTGTAGCTCCCCAGTGCCGGCAGCACTCATGCAGCCCCAAACCATGACACCCTACCACCATGCTTGACTGTAGGCAAGACACACTTGTCTTTGTACTCCTCACCTAGTTACCACCACACACGCTTGACACCATCTGAACCAAATAAGTTTATCTTGGTCCCATCAGACCACAGGACATGGTTCCAGTAATCCAAGTCCTTAGTCTGCATGTCTTCAGCAAACTGGTTGCAGGCTTTCTTGTGCATCATCTTTAGAAGAGGCTTCCTTCTGGGACGACAGCCATGCAGACCAATTTGATGCAGTGTGCGGCGTATGGTCTGAGCACTGACAGGCTGACCCCTCACCCCTTCAATATCTGTAGCAATGCTGGCAGTACTCATACGTCTATTTCCCAAACCTCTGGATATAACGGTGTAAGGCTACTTTCACACTGGGGCAGGCCGGCGGTAGCGGTAAAGCGCCACAGGATTCACCGCAGATTTTCCCGCTGTTATAGCGGTGCTATGGCGCCGCTATGCAGGCGGGAGCGCGGCACTTTTAACCCCCCACAAGCGGTTACAAAGGGGTTAAAAGTGCTGGTGTGCTGCGCTTCCGAGGCAGTGTGCAGTCGCTTCAGAAGCACTTGCCATTGATTTCAATGGCAGGGGCGGTGGAGGAGCGATGTAAACACTGCTCACTGCACCGTCCCAAAGATGCTGCTTGAAGGACTTTTTGTAACGTCCTGCAAGCGTACCGCCACAGGCTTTCACACTGGGGTGGATGGGGGGGGGGGGGGGTGTTTTTCAGGCGCTATTTTCAGCCCAAAAGCTCCTGAAAAACGCCCCAGTGTGAAAGTAGCCTTATAAAAGCTGTATACTCACTACTTTACATTGTAGCAAAGTGTAATTTCTTCAGTGTTGTCATATGAAAAGATATAATAAAATATTTACAAAAATGTGAGGGGGTGTACTCACTTTTGTGAGATACTGCATATTAGTGATTTTAACAACTCCAACTTTTGAAACAATATCCTGCTCATTCACATAACATAAGATAACAGCGTTATGCAGTCCAATAGGGGAAACCTCTGTGAAGAAACAGGGATGAAAACAATGCTTAGGAGATCAGTGAAGAAAAGGCAGCAATGTCAGCTCACTACAAGAAGTTAGGAGCTTACTGGAATTCTGGCCAGACAAACACTATAATTATGACATGAAAAGCACTATTTGAATGAAT
>BLSH010374717.1:257460-274749 GCA_018402905.1 Glandirana rugosa
CCTGCAAGCATACCGCCACAGGCTTTCAAACTGGGGTGGATGGGAGGGTGTTTTTCAGGCGCTATTTTCAGCCCAAAAGCTCCTGAAAAACGCCCCAGTGTGAAAGTAGCCTTATAAAAGCTGTATACTCACTACTTTACATTGTAGCAAAGTGTAATTTCTTCAGTGTTGTCATATGAAAAGATATAATAAAATATTTACAAAAATGTGAGGGGGTGTACTCACTTTTGTGAGATACTGCATATTAGTGATTTTAACAACTCCAACTTTTGAAACAATATCCTGCTCATTCACATAACATAAGATAACAGCGTTATGCAGTCCAATAGGGGAAACCTCTGTGAAGAAACAGGGATGAAAACAATGCTTAGGAGATCAGTGAAGAAAAGGCAGCAATGTCAGCTCACTACAAGAAGTTAGGAGCTTACTGGAATTCTGGCCAGACAAACACTATAATTATGACATGAAAAGCACTATTTGAATGAATGAGTAGTAAAAAAACACAAATCCTTACCCCCCCAGTAATGCAATTCTTAGGTTTTCTCTGAATATTGAATTCAGGATAAACCCCTGCAGTCCACCAGGGAGCTGTTGAGTGTGCCATAGTCGCAAACCAGACAAGATGTGGGTGTTCTCTTCATGTTCCCTGGTAAAGTAAAATATAAACATAGGCAGATTTAGTTTGTAGACACACACTTTAGTGTTTTAATAAAGACATCAATGATTTTAAACAAATTATGTTTTCATATGATGTTTCTGAAACATTTGTATGTGCTTTGTTGCACATTTCCTCTTTGAAGTAGTCACGCGCAGTTTAAATGTCGAAGATAGCTTGGCTTCCCACATTACAGTTTTCTCTAGCACATCACAACTGTATTTGCACCTTTATGATAAATATAAAGGGATTTTATTAAAACTTACCGTAAAATCCTTTTCTCCGAGTTCACTGACAGACGCAGCTCTTCATGACAAGTGGGGTTTATGCTTGTCCAACTAGGAGTTAACTAGGCAGGGAAAAGAACAGCTGGCCTCTCCCATGGGGCCGTCCTCTCTTCCCACATAAGCCCTCTCCATAGCATAGCTCAGCAGTTCGTACACAAGCCGTACAGAGAACAGAGCACAGAGGGGTGGGTGCTGCGTCTGTCAGTGAACTCAGAGAAAAGGATTTTACGGTAAGTTTTAATAAAATCCCTTTTTCTCCTACGTTCACTGACAGACACAGTTCTTCATGACACGTGGGGATGTCGCATAGCTGTGTCAAAAAGAGGGGTGGGTAAACGATAACAACTGTACCCAACAGAACCTCTGAAGGAGGCGCCAACGCGCCTACACTGCCGCCTGCAAAACTTTGCGGCCAAAAGCAGCATCCGAAGATGCTAACATATCAACTTTATAAAACTTAGTGAAAGTGTGTACCGAGGCTCAAGTGGCCGCCTTGCACACCTGAGACACCGAAGCCTGGTGTCTGAAAGCCCAAGTGCTACCAGCCCTGGTAGAATGAGCCGTGACCGGAAAAGGGGGAACCTTGCCCCGAACAGAATACGCATGGGTCACGGTCTGTCTAATCCAACGAGAGATAGTAGCAGACGAGGCCGCCAAGCCTTTGCGCAGACCCTCTGTCAGCACAGATTATCAGACTTCCGAAAGGAAGCTGCTAAATACACTCGTAAGGCCCTCACTACCTCCAAAGTATGCAACTCAATTTCCTTTGAGTGCGATGGACATGGGCACAATGAAGGAAGAACAATATCTTCGTTAATATGAAACGAAGAAACCACCTTTGGAAGAAACGAAGGAGAGGGTCGCAAGACCACCTTGTCCTTGTGTAGGACTAGGTAAGGAGACTTGCACGACAGTGCTGCCAACTCAGACACCCGTCTGGTGGAAGTGATGGCTACCAAAAAAGCCACCTTCTGCGACAGCAGTTGTAAGGAAATCTCCCTGATTTTCTCATAGGGTGGTTTCTGAAGTACAGAAAGCATCAAATTCAGATCCCACGGGGCCATCGGGGTCTTCACCCGGGGCGCCACATGACGCACAGCTTGTACAAAAGTACGAATCAACTAGTGCGAAGCCAAGGGTCTCTGAAAAAGAAATCGCCAGGGCCGATATCTGGCCCTTGAGAGTACTCAAAGCCAGTTTTTTGTTCAGGCCTTGATGCAAAAAATTCAGGACCCTGGACACCACATAAGAGCGAGGGTTATGACCCTCCGCCTCGCACCAAGCTATATAAGCCTTCCAGGTGCGGTGGTAAATCTTGCGAGAAGCACACTTGCGAGCCTTCAACAAGGTAGGAATCACGGCGTCAGCGACTCCCCTGTCTCTTAGCACCTGGGACTCAATAGCCACGCCATCAAAGCCAGCGAGGGTAAAGCAGGGTGCAAGATGGGCCCCTGAGAGAGAAGATCTTCTCACAGCGGGAGCCGCCAAGGGGCGTCTGCCACCATTTGCACCACGTCGGCGTACCAAGTGCGCCGAGGCCAATCTGGAGCCACCAGGATTATTGGTATTCCCCTCCGCCACTATCCTGCTTATCAATCGTGGTAAAAGTCTTATCGGAGGGAAGGCGTACAGAAGGCAGTAGCGGCCTCAGGGGGCCACCAGAGCATCTGTGGCCACTGCCAACGGATCCTTCGTTCTGGACACAAAGGTCTTCACCTTGTGATTGAACCGAGACGCCATGAGATCCACGTCCGGCATCCCCCATCTGCGGCAAATCTGGTTGAACACCTCCGGATGCAGAGACCACTCTCCTTGGACCAGCGTCTAGCGACTGAGAAAGTCCGCCTGCCAGTTTTCTACACCTGGAATGTAAATGGCGCAGCCTGTTGCGCCTGAGGCGCGAAAAAACCTCTTCTGACCCGAGGAAGGAGGCCCCTGTCTACGGCAAAACTCACGCCTGCGGTGCTCTGGAAGGAAAGTACTCTTACCTTCCGTGAAATCCTTAATGATCTCATCCAACCGTGGACCAAATAGACGTCCACCCTGAAAGGGAAGGTCAGCAAGACCTTTTTTGGAAGCATGGTCACCGGACCAAGAACGCAACCAAAGTATCTGCCTGAGGATAACTGCAAACACAGCTATTCTGGATAACATAGGCAGTAAATCGACAGCCGCATCACAGAGGTACTTGAAACCTTGGAGAAAAAACTCAGCCCTCTGCAGCGCATCCATCAGGTGGCCGCATTCCAGATCATTCAGGAGCTCCGCCATACGTTCAGACAGATGTTGCGCTGCCATGGCGGAGGCCAGGGCTGGTCGCAAAGCAGAGCCTGCCACCAGGAATAGCGCCTCTAACAGCGCCTCTGTCTTTCTGTCAGCGGGATCCTTGAAGGAAGGAGCCCCTTCCAGGGGAATGGTTGTTGCCTTATTAAGGCGAGCTATCGGTGGGTCCACCACCGACGATTCCCATTTTTTCAAAAAGCTTTCCTCAAAGGGATAGCGAGCAGCAAACCGTTTTGACAGCGAAAAAGAATGCTGCGGACGCTGCCATTCACGATAAATAAAATGATCAAAAAATTGATCATAGGGGTAAGCCTTGGGGGCCTGGATGACCCACACACATACGCAAAAGTCTGCGATTCGCCATCCTGACTCAATCGCAGCGTAGTGCGAATGCCAGCTATAATGGCGGAAACCAGCGCTTTTTCACGCGCAGCCGCCGCCCCCCTGATCCTCTTCACTGTCCGATGGGCCCAGTTCCCCATCAGATAGGTCCACTGGGGTCCCTGTGACCCCAGAGGCCACTTCCGGATCAGAATCCTCCCCTGAAGAACAAGGAGGAGGGGGGAGCTTCTTGGAGGCCTGTTGGGCGACATTCGCCCGGGGGAGAAATTCACTAAAGACCGCCCGCAGCTGGTCCAAAGAAGCCCCTTGTGCAGATTGCGCCACCGCTGATTCCTCCTCAGCAGGTTCAGCAGTATAGTCTGCCATTGTTCTCCCCTCAAAACAGTCTAAGTGACACACAGGTGAATACTAAACCGTTAAGACACCCCCACACAGCCGCACACCGCTGCCACACAGCGCACCAGGGAACCCAGGAGGACTGCACCCGCCGCCACCAGCACCCACAGGGGAGCCCAGCTATACTTGCTGTTTGCTGCCTGTAACCCTGAAGGATCGTCAGAAGAGCCACGCCGTCAGGAGCACACACCGTTCCAGAGAGAAAGGAAAATGTTCCACACATGTTTTTGCAGGAGCATGAGGCACCAAGATGGCTGCCGTTGAACACTAGAGGCCGAAACCCATCTACAGGAACGTGCAGAACTGCAAATGGCTGCTCTGAGCACTAGAGGGAAAGCCCCATAGGCCCAGCATGTCTGCGGCTACGGCAAAATGGCAGCCGATCGCCGCATGGCAGCGAAAATGAAAAGGAATGGCGCCAGACTATCGGGTGCGGTGTGGGGGGGTTTTTTTTGGTCGTCGGTCCCCCTTCCGCCCCTGAAAAGGGGGGGGAAGGAACTCTCACTCACCACTCCTGACGAGCGCAGTGGGTAACCAGCCAGTCGCAAACCTTCCGCCCCTGCATGGACGGTATGCTGCAGGCCAGAAACAGGACCGCAATTCCCCTAAAGGGAAGCCAGGTCAACTCCTTGCAAACTAGGCATTGAAACTGGGCTATGCTATGGAGAGGGTTTATGTGGGAAGAGAGGACGGCCCCATGGGAGGGGCCAGCTGTTCTTTTCCCTGCCTAGTTAACTCCTAGTTGGACAAGCATAAACCCCACTTGTCATGAAGAGCTGCGTCTGTCAGTGAACGTAGGAGAAAAATTGTATTTCCCTAAGCACTCTAGTATCCAGACCCTGTGATAATAGTGACGCTAGGACAGTCCCGTTTGATGTTTCGTGTTCACTTCTGCTACTATAAGCTGGGGATGGGTCTGTTTCTTACTCCCTCTTACCGATTCCTATCAATCATTTATAACTCCAAGCTTTCCTACCCATACCCCCCCCCCCTCTTTTCCTCTTTCTTTCATTCTACTCTTCTCACTCTCACCTTCTTTTTCGCTTTTCTCTCCGTTTTACTTATTCTCATTTATACACTGTATTAGAGGTCGACCGATATCGTTTTTCAGAGACCATACCGATTTTCTGGCTGCTTTTCAAGCCGATTGCCAATATCAGATGCCGATATTCTGTAGATTTAAAGTTTTTATTTGTACATTGTCCTTTTAACTTTTTTTTTTAGCACTTTTATTGCTGTCACAAGGAATGTAAACATCCCTTGTGACAGTAATAACCAGTGACAGGTACTCTTTATGGAGGGATCTGGGGTCTATAAGACCCCAAACTCCACCTCTGCACTTGAAAGTATTTAAGATCTGCATTTTTGAATACTTTCTATTTTTTAATACGGGTGCCTTTAGAATGCCAGTAATCCGGAAGTGATGTAATGATATCGCTTCTGGGTTACTAGATTTGAGACGGAACAAAGACAATTCCGGCTTTGTTTGGGTCTCCGGTCAACTGGTGGACGAGCTGGCTGGTCGATCGGGCCTCTCGTTGCGGCTCAGTAGCTGCATCGGGTGATAATACAAGAAACCTGACCGTCCTATCTAAAGAAAGGTACGGGGTGATGCCTGCAGCTGCAGGCATCACCCCGGTACAACCCCTTGAAGCAATATTGGTCTATATGTTTCTGACCGATACCAATTCTTCAAAAGAAAAGTGAATATCGGCCCCACCGATTATTATTATTGTATAGTATCTACATAGATAGGCTCTTACTGGGTCTTATGTACCCTTGGATTGATTGAGAATCCCAATCATCTTCCTGTTTTTCTCTGCCTGCCTTTAGTATCCCCCCAGGATTTAATGTTGAAGGTGAATACCTTGATACTGAGCACAATTTTTCTATGGCTATTATACCATGATGTTCAATGTAGTTTTCTAAACCCTTGGTATGAGAATGTTCCAGAGATTATGTTTGTATTTCTCTAGAGCACCAGATGATTACCTGAGCTGACCTTAAAGCGGTTGTCTACCTAAAAAAAACCCAAAAAAAAACCTGTAAGGCAAAGGCATAATGAGTTAGTATGCATCGCATACTAGCTCATTATGAAATACTTACCTTAGAACGAAGCTCCCGCAGGACTGCCCGGTCTCTGCAGAGGGAGCAGACATCTTCACTGTGTGGATTCTTCAGGGTTCGCAGCTCCGGCACTGTGAGTGGCTGGAGCCGCGAGACGTCACTCCCGAGCTTGCGCGCGGGAGCCCATCTTTCCGGCGGTCTTTTCGCCAGGACATCACTGCGCATGCACCCTGACATCAGGGGCTGCATTGCAAGTGGAATATCTCCTAAACTGTACAGGTTTAGGAGATATTCATTTTACCTACAAGTAAGCCTTATTATAGGCTTACCTGTAGGTAAAAATCACTTTTGGGGTAGACAACCGCTTTAATGAAGAGGTCCAGAACCAAACACACATGCAACTACATTTAAAATATTGATTTCAATGTATTTCAAATATTGTGGATGAAGAACTATATCTCTTACTTGTGATTTTCTTTTTTCACCCAAAATGCAACAGCTGCTTGGGGCAAAGGCTGTTCAAGGAAGAGCATGCGCATCACATAATTCTTGGCAAGACTCGGCAGTTCCCTGAGAGATGTAAGACACAGAAAAGGAGATCAGAAAAAATACCATTGAGAAAAAGTGCAACACATAGGGATCTATTTGTAAATGCTTTCACTAAAGATTCACACAACTTTCACCCAAGATGCACTTTTTTTTCAATTCAGTTAGAAAACTTATGAATCCTGGGTAAAAATATTGTGAAAATTGGGGAAAACATTTATAAAAAGGTAGCGTATAATCATATACAGAATTTGCCATTTTGTTTTCCAAGGCTGGACACCAAAATTGTTCCACGGATTTCTCTAACTGTACATTAAAGATCTTACTTGAGCCTGACACTGGGGGTGAGGGATGATGTACAACTGAGCTGGCACCAGCTACTGACCGGATAATCACAATACTTTATTAATTCCAAAGGGAAAGAGTGCACCTTGTAACTTTAATGGTCGGGCACACATATTATGCAAAAATAGACATTTGTTTATTTACTCCCTTTTGGTTTGTTGAATGTATCATTGCAAATGTTGTATATTTGTTCAAAAAATGTTTATCCAGCTAGAAATCTAGTGAGCTGACAACTTCCTGTGCTCCCTGCCTCTATACTGGTATCAGTTTGTTCCTTGTTATCTCTGTGGCCTGCAAAACACCCACCCCCTCTGTTATGGAGAAGAGAGGGAGGTATTATGTAGTCCTAATACAATCCCTTTCCTAGGGTGACAGTGTTGCTCAGTTTGGTTGCCACCCTAGGACAGGAAGCGTGTTAATAACAGGATTACCAGCTTAAAGAAATAAAAATGTGAAAAAAGAAAACTAATGCAAGCACCACATCAACAGACTGTTAAGCTGCAATGATATTAATTTTTGCTCTTGGATTTACATATGCTTTACAAAGCAGTAAACAAGCTCTAACAAGCCATATATGACCTCTGGTGTGCACTGGGAAGACACAATGTCAAAGCGCTGATCCCAGTGCATCGCATGGGTTCTTCTGCATGCATGCAAGCAGCACTTTTCTTTTTGCACACCATGACAACACAGTGGTGTGAACTGACACCATGTCAAACAAGGCAAATTGCCTTGTCTGTGTTGGGACTGTACTGTGCAGCGTTCCAATGCAAATGATGTGAATGAGCCCTTAAAGTTCACAGCAAAAATTTGAAGGTTGGGTTTTAGGCCTCTTTCACATGAAGGGTTCGATCAAGTCCACCTACTAGTATTTCAGGCAGACCTGATAGTTTGGTCCATTTACCCCTATGGACACCTGCCTTTGTCCATAGTCCGTTTACACCTGCCTACCTCCAATCTGATCTGCTAAAAAAACATGGAAGGGATCTGTCCCCTTACGTCTAGGTGGATCGGAGGACCGTCGGTGTAAACAGGCTGTGGAGTCCATTCGCTCCCGACTGCCCATAGAGCAGAATAAATGGAACAAAGAAAGAGGCTGGATGGCAGCACTCCCAATTCAATTCTCCTTTATTGCCCAAAGATAAAAGAAAATGTACAGCAATGCGGTGAACTACAGATCCCAGCTAAGGCATTTCACGCCTGAGATGGGCGCTTAATCATAGCCATAGTGGCTATGATCAGCAGGCCACTCTGCTCTGATCAGCAGGGGGATCAGCGGACAGATCCCCTGCTTATCAAACTGGAGTCTGTGCCATGTAAAAGGGGTCTTGGTTTCTAACAATTTAGAAACACCCGCTGTGTGTTTACATTAGAGAGCTAGCAGACAAGATTCTTCTGCAATAAAAAATTAAAAGGATATTTCAGCGCCTGTTTTAAACATTGTTGACAAATTCCTTCACAATGCCTACAGCTACAGTGGTGAAAAGGTTGGTTTTAAAATGCCTTTGCTTCTTTTTTAGAATATGTAAATATGCTAGTGTGCATAGTCTGGGCACAGCTTTGCTTTAATGCCTCTTTATGATTTCAGATCTAATAAACATTAATCAAGGCCTGGGAGTTTAGTCACCCTACCTTGCCTCCTGAGATATTTTGGAATGACCAGCAACATCTAAGTGACAGTCTGCATTAAGAGCCACATTCAGCATATTAGTATTTATGGCTTCTTTCCACAACTCGCAGAAAAGCTGAAGTGTGAAACTGGATCAGGCTTACTTTCCATGGTGGCCTCACATGATCTCAGCTCACTGGCCATTATAGAAAGGTTAATAGGAAGGGAGGAGTCTCTATTCAGTTGCCAGAGGTCAAGCAATTAGCATGCAGAGGCCAATCACGGTATTTATGAACACATACTGTAGATAGACTCAATAGGATTTGATAAAGTGAAAACAAGTATATTATTTGTGTGATAAATTAACTTAATCACATTCACCTAAATACAGCCAAGCATGTAGCAGGGTGGTTGTACAGCCTGTCAAGGACACCTGGACTCAGTTCTTGAAGAAATTCATGAAGATTCTTACACTTTAGCTGTACTCTTTGCAACTTCATCCTGCATGTGCACAAAAAAACATATATGGTTTAGAACAGTCTCTCAACCTTTTTTTTACAGCAGAGGAACCCTTAAGATTATTTTTAGCACTTGGGGATCCCCTGCTAGAACCAATCTGTAGGAAACAAGTGGGAAAAATGGCCTTACATTGGAAGCCAGTGGGAAGTGTGCACCCGTGCAGTGGTGGTTGGAATTTAATTGTACACTGCTCAAAAAAATTAAAGGAACACTTTGAAAACACATCAGATCTCAATAAAAAATATCATGCTGGATATCTATACGGATACGGACTGGGTAATGTGTTAGGAACGAAAGGATGCCACAAAGCTTAATGGAAATTAAAATTATCAATCTACAGAGGGATGAATTCAAAGGCACCTCGAAAATCAAAGTGAAAAAATGATGCAGCAGGCTAGTCCATTTTACTGAACTTTCATTGCAACTCAAAATGGTACTCAGTAGTTTGTATGCATGCCTGACAATGTCGGGGCATGTTCCTAATGAGACGACAGATGGTGTCCTGAGGTATTTTCTCCCCGATCTGGATCAAGACATCACTGAGCTCTGGAACAGACTGAGGTGCAACCTCGCGGTGTTATATGGACCAAAACATAATGTCCCAGAGGTGTTCTATTGGATTTAATTCAGGCAAGCTTGAGGGCCATTCAATTGTATCAATTATTCATCCTCCAGGAACTGGCTGCAAACTCTCGCCACATAAGGCCGGGCATTGTCATGCACCAGGAGGAACCCAGGACCCACTGCACCAATGTAGGGTCTGACAATGGGTCCAAGGATTTAACCACCAATACCCAATGGCAGTCAGGGTGCCAATGTCTAGTCTGTAGAGGTCTGTGCATCCATCCATGGATATGCTACCGCAGACCATCACTGACCCACCACCAAACCAGTCATGCTGAACTATGTTACAGGCAGCATGAAGTTCTCTATGGCTTCTCCAGACCCTTTCACGTCTATCACATGTGCTCAGGGTCAACCTGCTTTCATTTGTGAAAAGCTCAGGGCACTAGTAGAGGAGCTGCCAATTCTGGTGTTCAATGGCAAATGTCAATCGAGCTCCACTGTCCCAGGCAGTGAGAACAGGGCCCACTAGAGGATGTCGGACCCTCAGGCCACCCTCATAAAGTCTGTTTCTGATTGTTTGGTCAGAGCATTCACCCCAGTTGCCTGCTGGAGGTCATTTTGTAGAGCTCTGGCAGTGCGCATCCTGTTCCTCCTTGCACAAAGGAGCAGATACTGGCCCTGCTGATGGGTTAAGGACTTTCTACGACCCTATCCAGCTCTCCTAGAGTAACTGCCTGTCTCCTGGAATCTCCTCCATGCTCTTGAGATTGTGCTGGGAGAAACAGCAAATCTTCTGGCAATGGCACATATTGATGTGCCATCCTGCAAGAGCTAGACTGCCTGTGCAACCTCTATAGGGTCCTGGTATTGCCTCATGCTACCAGTAGTGACATTGACCCTAGCCAAATGCAAAACTTGTGAAAAACAGTCAGAAAAGATGAGTAGGGAAAAAAAGGTCAGTGGTTTCCACCTGTAAAACCATCCCTGTTTTGGAGGTTGTCTCATTGATGCCCATATCTCCTAACAGAGCGATGCAGTTTTCCTACACAGCAGCTGCTCTGCATGCCCCTACCCTCTGCTGCCCATTTACAGAAGGCTTTATATTTTGAGAATAGTTTCACATAATACAAAGTGTTCTGTGATTGAACAAGAGCAGAGGAGAGGTGGGAAGACAGCTACAGATGACCCTGTATGTGAATAAGTTGGGACCTGAAGATCTAATGTCAGAGTGCTGAAAGTATAGTAATAGCTGTAGTTCCAGAGCTCAGTAAAACGTAAAAACTAAAGTGGGGAAGTCCAGAAGGTGACAAACCTCATTGGACTTAACCCACAGTAAGACAGCATCTTTGAGAAAGTGGTTGAGTGCAGCTTAAATTTCATATTTTAAGTGCATATAAATTACATATGTACTTGGCTTGTATTAGTGACAGTGATCAAGATCCTATGACTGTACTAGGTCAGCTTAACAGATCAATAGTTTAATCACAGATGAGCAGAGAGAGAAGTAAGAAAATGACAGAAACAGAAACAGCTTACTTCAATACATTTCTACTGTTTTATTAAAATCAAAGCTGAAAGGTGAAGGCATAACCCTGTAATATGAAGGGCAAGCTGGCCAGAGCTGCTATATCAAGTGTCTGGATTCACCCTCTTTGTTCTGAAAGCCATTGTGACTGGGATAGAAACTTAACATACAATTCTAAATTTTACAGTTGTCACTATATCAGGAGGCGAGGGAAAATCTTCCAATGGGCACACCAAGGCTGGTGACGACTGCCTGTGAGGGGATTCCATTCGCTCAGGAAAAAAAATCCACTTACCTTCTGATGTATCCTTGCAGCAGGAAGCAAAAAGAATCTCCCCAAAGAGACACAGCTTCCACACTCTATCCAAAGATAATAAAAATGTCTAGAGATTAAAAATGAGTTCAGGTGTCCTCCAAACTCATGCTCTTTTTATTTTTTTAACTTCAGTGAGTTACAGCCAGGTCATTCCTGCCAAACAGCTCGTATAAACAAGTGCAGGGTGGGAATGATGTGTTCTGCAGCTCATTAGAGTAAAAAAAAAAAAGTAGAGCTGCGTTCAGAGGATGCCCAAGCTCATCCCTATTAGAAGTACACTTTAAAGCACTTCAGGTCCGGAAATCTCTATGTCATATATCCCAAGAGGCTACAGCTTCCATACTCTGTGGCTGAAAGAAGGTGGCCCTGGTGCGTGTTATCAGGGACCTTGCTGACTGGGCCAAGAAGAAACAACAAAGAAGAACCAGGCAGAGTGGGACCCAGTGTGTGGCAGATAACAGCAGGACAATCCAGGGGAGTGAAGTTCCTCTTTAATTCCATTGCCAGGAATCTTTGGAACACAAAATAACTGGCACTTGCTTATGGCAGATGAACTTTTTGAGCAGTATCAAGGGAAAAAAAAAACTGACAGGGGTTCCATGAATTTTACGCACTTCACTTAAACTTTAAAGCTGGTTTCACACTATCTTCGCATGTGGCTCACAGCAGGAGTCGGATGCGTCCACGTTCACTGTTTCAAGTTTGATTACAGCCCGATTTTTTGTCTGAATTTGGACCTGAAACAGACCAAAAGACCAAAGGACTCCTGTGCAAGTTTGCACCGGTGCCGCAGTGGAAATGTGTGAACCGGCTCCATAGAGAGCCGGTCAAAATCTCCTGCTATCGCGAATGCAATAGTGTGAACCCAGCCTAAAGCGGTAGTAAACTGAGGAAAAAACATAGCTTGGCCCCTTGCAGGTTAAGAGCATAATGTGTTAGTATGCACAGAGCCCTCCCACAGGACATGGTCACCACTGCTAGCTCTTCCATCCTTGTCCGATCTTCTTTCCAGGGTGGCACTCTCTGGCCGATTGAATGGCCAAGCCACAATGACATCACCCCCACACAGGGTTGTTCGAAATCACAGGGCCCCGTACAGCCTACCTGACAGAACCCCCCCCCCAAAAAAAAATATACTTTCTCTAAAATCATTAGATGGCACCAATACAAAATAATTTTAATTTTCCTGCTAAATCTAAAAAATAAAACCGTATTCAGTTCATAAATAAAGAATGGTACAGGTCACTCGTGTTCATTCACAAAAGAAAGAGGCCAGTAGATGTGAGATATTTACCGGCTCCTTTCCCCCGCTCTCCATTATGAAAAGAACCGCAGCAGCCGGCGTCAGAGGAAAGAAGGGAAGCTGATGCAGGGGCTTGTCCTGGCACAGGAGGACCAGTGGTAGCCCATTATCAGCAGCCTTGCTCCCACACATGCGCACGGGAATCACGATTGCAGCACGGTGCTCTTTGCATTCAGGGCACGCGGTTTGTGCCCTAAATGGAGAATGCATTGTGCAACTGTAGTGAAGTAATTGGCTGGAGAAGATGTGAATACCTCCTAAGCTGCGCTCGGTTACGAAATGTTCACTGTACCTACATATAAGACTTATCATGAGTTTACCCTATAGCTACAGGTGAAAAATCAGACTTTAATACCACTTTCACGACTTGGGCAGAGCAACTTCGCAATATGTGTCCAAAGATACTGTGTGCTTCACAGATACACCCTGTGCTGAGCGCTACCAAGCCATATGTGTAGCTGCCACTAGATCAGGGGTCCTCAAACTATGGCCCTCCAGGTGTTCAGGAACTACAATTCCCATCATGCCTAGTTATGTCTGTTAATGTCAGAGTTTTACAATGCCTCATGGGATGTGTAGTTCCACAACAGCTGGAGGGCCGTAGTCTGAGGATGCCTGCGCTAGATGAACTAGGCAGCCGCCTAGAGCGCACTGTTGCCCAGGGAGCTCAGTCACAGCCACTAACTTCCCTACTAGCCTGGCTGGGGAACACGAGGGGCTAAAGACTGCCACCCAACACAGGGCTGAGACGCTGACTGACTCTCTGCTGGCCAATGTAGAGTGCAGGACACCCGTCATGGCTGCTGTGGAGGTCAGCAGCAGCTCAGCCTGTGAGGAGGATGAGCCGCCTCCCAAGAGTCAGAGGACACCATGTCACAAGATGGAGGAGAAGTTCTGCTGCCCCGGTGAGCAATCAGCACCGGATATAAATTGATATTGGATGCAGGCGGGTAAGGGGTGGCGGTAGTCTTGCCTATGGCGCAAAATAGTCAAGCACCGGCCCTGTGTAGACTTTGTTCACAGGGGTATTAGCACATCGCCTTGTAGATCATACGAGGGAACGTGCATCCTAAGGTGACAACATTGCTGCTGCTCAGAAAACGTTGTCACCCCACAAATCTGCTGGAGACTTTACTGAGCTAATGCAGTGTCACGTACCAAGGAGTGATGGTTGATTTCTACACTTACATCACACTCACTCACTCACTCATGCCTAAAGAGAAGGCAGAACTGGCCGCAGTCTGTATGGAGCCCCATGCATACAATCCTGGAAGAGTCATTGTACAGAATGAGATACACAGACTAGGAGAGCACTCCGCATACTTTCACACATGTGAACCATGTTATAATAACGTGCTGGGACAAACCACACACCGACACCCCCCACAAACCAACTCTCTCACAAGTCCTCTTCCCCTTACCTGCCTTATATACCCGCTCGTCTCAGCTCACCGGAAGTTGTGAAGTTCCAGGCACTGCTTAACGCCCCACCCACATCCCTATTCTAAGCCAACCAGAGAGCCGAAAAAACAATGAAAAGGAAAGATATCGAGGAAAGGCGAGTGCGCGGCTCCCCCTAGTGGACAGCTATAGCGCTCGTTGGAAGTTCGCTTCAGCGTCGTATATGACGTTATTCAATTATTGCGGCTGTATACATTGTGTAAGGAAAATGAATAAGGAAGGACAGGTTCATAAGCAGAGAGCTGTGCTTAGGTTTCATGCACGCTGGCCTCTTATGAATGCTTTCTCGGGAGAAATGTGCCTCAGTCTGCGTTTGTCACATAGGCTGTGAGCTCAGCCTATTGCGAGGTGTGCACCTCAGATGTATTAAAACATGGTGTGTTAGTAGGGCAGTGGACGTGTCAGTAAGAGCCTTTTCACACTGGTCAGTTAGCGGTAAAGCATTTTACCGCTGTTTATGCAGCGCTTTTCGGCCGCTAGCGGGGTACTTTTAACCCCCAAGAAGGGGTTAAAAGCAGGGGAGGGCTGGCAGCCTTAGGCCTGGGGGGCAAGCCCAGTCAAGTGGCCCATTGAACCACCGAATCAGCTCACCATCCATGCCCACCTGGTTTTATAATGGATATTGATGTTATGAAGCAAGACAAATATGATACAATGTGGTAACATCATTTAATGTTAATAGCAACAAAGGAGCTTTAACAAAAATAATGCATCAATGCAACCTCACTACCCACCAATGCAGCCTCACCACCCACCAATGCAGCCTCACCAGTGTCCATCAATGCAGCCTCACCACCCACCAATGCAGCCTCACCAGTGGCCATCAATGCAGCCTCACAACCCACCAATGCAGCCTCACCAGTGCCCACCAATGCAGCCTCACCAGCACCCATCAATGCAGCCTCACCAGTGGCCATCAATGCAGCCTCACAACCCACCAATGCAGCCTCACCAGTGCCCACCAATGCAGCCTCACCAGCACCCATCAATGCAGCCTCACAAGTGCCCCCCTTTGCCTGCAGTTAGTTGGTGACTGCGCCCCTGACCCCTACTTCCTTCCTCCACAAGAAGAAAAAAGTGTGAGCGGCAGCAGCCGTCGGCCATTTTGAATGTAAGTTAGGATGGCCTGGGGGGCAATTGCCACCCTGCCCCTGGCCCAGCCCTCCCCTGGTTAAAAGTAGGGTTGCCACATCATTCCTTTAATCCAGGACACACATTAATTACACAGGTTCTGTGGCTGATTAAGGTGGTAATTAAACTCACTTGGTGCCTTATCTGCATTCAATCAGCCACAGGACCTGTGTAATTCATATGTGTCCTGGATTAAAGGGATGATGTGGCAATCCTAGTTAAAAGCGCCTGTGTTGCGGCACTTTTGAAGAGCTTTTTAGGTGCTTCGGAAGAGCTGCCCATTCGTTCCAATGGCAGGAGCGGTTTAGGAGCAAAGATGCTGCTTGCAGGACTCTTTTTTCCGGTCCTGCAAGTGCAGCGCCCCAGTGTGAAGCACTCAGGCTCTCACACGGGGGTGGCAGGAGAGGCAGTTTTCATTTTTAGTGCTAAAATGCCTGAAAACCACCCCAGTGTGAAAGGGGTCTTTGGGGGGCTTGGGTGAAATGTTAGCAGGGGGAAATCTGGTCCACACACCCCCCCTATGCACGCCTATGATTGATCAAAAGCGCTTAGTCAAGCCAATCGGTGTGCATTCATTTCATTGGCCAGAATATTCTTTTATTCTGGCCATTGAAATGAATAAACGCTCAAGCACTAAACACACCTAGACATGTTCACACTTTAAGGTTCATCGGATGTTTTTTTCTGCCCAAATGTTCCTCTCCTGAATGTGAATTTGGTGCATTCTGATTTCTGCCACTAAACGCCCCTGCCTCTAAATGCCTGTAAACACCTATGTGTGCATGGACATAGACATAGAGGGACATATAGGGTAAAAAAAAAGTCAAACCCCTGTAATACGGGCGTTTGACAGCTGCAATTTGCAAGAGGCCTTTCTGTAGAAGAAAAATGCACCTCTCCACAAGGCACACAGAAAACAATGGTTTTCTGTGAACCCCATTTGCATTTTCACACTGTGAGATATAGCGGTTCAGAGAAATGCAGACACGTTGCATTTTCCCACACCAGTCCTCAACTGTCTGTGTGTCCTTTCTTTTTTATGCATGGAACCTGAGCCACCGTGCATTAGGCCCCATGCACACTGGGCGTTTTTTACAGCTGCTGTTTTTGGCTTCAGGCGTTTTTTCTACATTTAGTAAACTCCCAAGCATGTTATCCGAGGGGTTTATTTACTAAAGGCAAATCCACTGTGCACTGCAAGTGCACTTAGAAGTGCACTTGGAAGTGCAGTTGCTGTAGATCCGAGGGGGGCATGCAAGGAAAATAAAAAACAGCATTTTTGCTTGTACATGATTGGATGATAAAATAAGCAGCGCTTCCCCTCATTTCAGATCTTCCCCTCAAATTTACAGCGACTGCACTTTCAAGTGCACTTGTAGTGCAGAGTGGATTTGCCTTTAGTAAATCAGCCCCTATGTGTCCATGCACACATAGACTGTTATCAGTGTTTTTTGTCAGAGGTGTTTTCTGGCTTGGAAAAAAACCCCAAGAACTAGAGGAGTTTTAAGCTGTAAAAATGCTCTAACGTGAAAAAATGCTGAAAAATGCAGCTATTTGCCAAAACTCACTCTACAGCTCAGCTACAGCTTTCTACAGCTAACGCTACTGTTGTTTTTATTTTTTTTCCAAAACAAGCTTTATTGTTTATAGTAAGCACAAAAGTACAGCATACTAACAAGTGCAAGATTAGAGAATTAAACAAAGTTGAACTGGACAATTAGATTTGGTTAGCAACAACAGCTTGCTGAGTAACATGCAATGTACATACGTCAAAAGGAAAGGTGGGAATGTTGCAGTATTAATTTGGAAGAGGGGGGATGAGATCGTATTATACAGTGAACTTTTAGGGGAGTTGGGGCTGGGGGTCCAGAGGGCATGTGACCAGCGCATGCAGTCTGTTGTTTAAACAGGTTGTGTGGATGGTAGATGGTGGGTGG
>BLSH010374717.1:275646-289916 GCA_018402905.1 Glandirana rugosa
TTTTTTTCAAACCTGTAATCTATATTAGGAAATTGTTTGTTTCAAAAGAGACGTCCATCACTAGTGTCGACCTCTCGTCACGGAATACAAAATGTTGTATCCCGTGACAAAGAGGAAAAAATACTGTAAGGTAAATGAACGAAGTACGTGTGACCTGTAATATTTTTGTTGTTATGATATCTCGAACGGTGGAGGTTTCCTAGTATCTAACCGTGGAGGTGCGTTTTTCGTTTCTGACCCAGTTAGATCTTTTTTTGGAGAGAGTTTACGGTAATACGTCGAGCGGAACCTGGGTCGTGGTACTATTGGCAAATTTTTTTGAACTGGTGGGTACATACCCGGGGTGGGCTGCATAATGGCATTTGAGAGAGGTTTTTTTCTAGATTGACCCAGTCTTTGCTTTTTGCGTGGAGGTGCCAATCTATGATCCTTTGGAGGTGGCAAGCTCTATAGTATTGTTGTTTTTATAATGTCCAGTGTGCATGAAGCAAGTAAATGGAATGTCATAAAAAAGGAGAAACAGTGCCCTATGTTGTAAAACATAAGGCACTGCTCTCCAGCTGTGATCACTACCTGCAGAGAAAACTTTGTTTGTTAAAGGATTATATCTAATGTCCAAACTTTTTTTTTCTTAGTTTTGCAAGGAGCGGAGAAGGTTTAGAACACCTGTCAGTATTTATTGCTGTCTGTGCCTATTGCTACCCTCTATTTGTCATGTTTACTGATACCACTGAATCTCAAACAAATCCCAAGTTTTTGGTTGCCACCAGAACAGAGGAGAAGAGGGGAAATCTTCCAGTGGGGGTCACTATTTGTGGTGACCCTGATGACCAGGAATTCCTTTACTTTGGAAGGATTTCCTCTCACTTGCTGTTTTGGGTATGAGACAGGAAGTAAAGGGAAATATTCCCTATGGGACATAGATGGAAAAAAAAAACTGGCAGGTTCTAACACTATATTATTCTATCCAAATATAATAGTAAATATTTTCCCTTTAGTTCTACTTTGAGGTGGCAAGATCCCAATTCTTGTATTAAAAGAGAAGTATGGCTTTTGTTTTTTTCCCCCCATTTTACTCCCCTAGATGGATGCAGCATCGCTCCGATGCTGCATCTGTCCCCCGGCGTCTCTACACTGAGAACCGAACACTCCCGATGTAGGGTTGCCACATCATCCATTTAATCCAGGACACATATGAATTACACAGGTTGTTCTGAGGCTAATTGAATGCAGATAAGACACCAAGTGAGTTTAATTACAACCTTAATCAGCCACAGAACCTGTTTAATTAATACGTGTCCTGGATTAAAGGGATGATGTGGCAACCCTATGCCGATGGCTCGGTTCTCTCTGATCCCCAAGCAGAGAGCTGCTGGCTGTTACTCAGTAGCTCTCCTCTCACCTCCCTCCACGCTCACTGGAGCGCTGAGCTGTGGAGGGACGGGGATCGGCGGTGTCAGGCTCTCAGCGGCTCGCTTGCACACCTGTGACCCATAGGAGAAGTATGGCCAAATGAGCCTAGGCCATACTTCTTAAAATGTGAAATATCGCAAAGGACTACAGTAGATGTTTGCTACTTGGCACCCCTGGATGCCATAAAGTGGCCTCTTTCACACTAGCAAAGTATGGCATACATCCAGACAAAGTCTGTGTTTGCCCACACGGAGGTGCAGAGGTGTTCCGTGCATCCCTGTGAAGCCAGTTCGGATGCAGCTGCTGTATGGACACAGCCATTTCTCCCAGCCGTGCCCCGAACGTACACTGTCTGATGCTATAGTATGCTAGTGTGTTTAAGGCATAAAACAATGCCATAACTTCCAACTTTCTGCAGTTGGTAAGAGGAAAATATTTTGCACAGAAATCAAAATATTCTGAAATTAGATACCAGATTTTCACATTAGAATAGAATGAAAGCTATAACTTTCTTTTTTCATTTTGTATAGAGAAAGGGAGGGCTATAACTCCTCTTGCCATCTGTGTCCTATTGTGGAGTATTCTCTTCACTTCCAGTCCCATGGCCACAACAGGAAGTGTAAGGAAATTCCTCCGAAGTGAAGTGAAATCCCTGGTTGTCTCCAGAAATAGTGGCCCCATCCTGTTCTGGTGACAACTCAAAATGTGGGATTTTCTTTCACTTTCACTCTTGGTGATAACAATCATCAGGAGTGATGGAGGTAGGAGGTAGGCTTTTATATGGATGGTTTTAAGATTAAGATTCAAAGTTGACCACCCATCTAAAAATACAGTCTTCTGTCTGTCTAGTAATAACTATGGCGAATGAGGACCAGACTGGGTGCAAATTAAATAGATTTAAGTCGACCCCCACAACACACAGATGCTGGTAAATGTACAATCAAATTGTGGGTGTGATCAACTGAATGATGACCATACACTATACAATCTGATTGTACAATTCCTTTAGCTCTACCATCTACCATATGATTTAAGGCTTGTGCAATTGGTTAGAAATTGATTGGATTGTATAGATTTGTCCTGATATTACATACGTTTTGGTAAATGTAAACAAGATAGTACAGAGACGGTACAATCAGATTGTAGTGTGTATGGTCACCCTTAAATGCATATCGTCCTAACAAATCTAAGAAGCCAGAATGACATACCACTAAATCAGAAAAAACAAGTGTTGATCTTTCAATACTTTTATAATATGTCACTGGCGCCATCTAGTGGTGATTTATGCACACAACATCATTAGTGACAGCAGGCACTTTTAGATTCTGTAAAAACACGTGTTTGAGGTGTTACTGAAAAAAAAACCCTAAAAAACATATTCAGTACTTTTCTCTAAAATGTATTTTACTAAGTACCTCCAGTTTTAAAAAATAACTGTTGTTCCTGCTTGAAATCCAGAAACCTTCTAACTTCCTCTGCATTTTGCCTGTGCTAGGGAAATCCAAAATAGTCTACCCAGATCTCTTCCTTGGACTATAGAAAACCTCCCCTTATGTTTTAGAGGAGAGGATGACAGCAATGCTCCTCCGTACATACAGTACACTGTGTGACCATAGCTCCAAACTGTCCCTGATTGCCGGGGACTGTCCCTGATTTGGAACAAAGTCCCTCTGTCCCTCTTTCCTCCTCATTTGTCCCTCATTGTGGTCTGATCTATATAGTTGTATATAAAATGCACTATTTATCTATCAAAAAGTTTTATGGTGCTAAACCTTTCACCTAATTTCTAAATTACTGCATTTGTAAAATCCATAAAGGAATAGTAGTGCTAAAAAATCACTTATGGGTTTAACCAATCTTTTTTTTGTTGTAAAATTCTCCTTTCCTGACGCCAACATGGCAGCATACTAGTGATAAAGCTCCGGCTCTTGACCACTCCCTCAGGACCAGTGAATAGCATAAAAAAGGCATAGTTAGCCGCCCCCCATTCTTTTTTTCCTCATACCTCCACGCACCAGTGAAGAATAAACAGTTCTATGTCCCCAACTCTGCTTCTGTGCAGTAGCCGTCTGGGTTCAAGCCTCTCCCAGTGCGAAGACCCAGTGCTCGGGCCGCTAAATTGCGCTAAAACGCCTTGGTGCTCCTTCTGTGGGTCTTGATGGGGCCCTGCAGTGTTTCCTCTTTAGGAACAAAATCTGCCATTATGTAAGTGTCTGTAGGCTGAGGCTTGGGGAAGGGGGGGGGGGGGCAGCTAGTTCATTCATTTTCCTTTTTGGTTCCTTGCACCATACAGGGCTGCCTATCCCTTTTATTTTGTGCTGTCCCATATGTGTTCTCCCTTACCTTGGTCTGTTTCTCTTTTGAGTGCCTCCCATGTCTCCATGTTTGTTAGTGTTCTGTTCCCCTCTTGTTTGCCCATGTGGGGATCTAGACCATGCTGCCTGGGGTGTCCCAGGCCTCCCTATAGGGAAGGAACGGCCACCCAGTGCTGTTTTTCTTTTTCCAAGACCCCCTCGATGACATCATCGGGCTGTGCCAGCCATCAGGAGTTCCGACCACCATCTTGCTCATTGGCAGCTGTAGATCTCTGCAGTTCATCCAGAGTGATCATGGGCCTCTTGGCTGCATCTCTGATCAGTCTTCTCCTTGTATGAGCTGAAAGTTTAGAGGGATGGCCAGGTCTTGGTAGATTTGCAGTAGTCTGATACTCCTTTCATTTCAATATTATCACTTGCACAGTGCTCCTTGGGTTGTTTAAAGCTTGGGAAATCTTTTTGTATCCAAATACGGCTTTAAACTTCTCCAGAACAGTATCTCGGACCTGCCTGGTGTGTTCCTTGTTCTTCATGATGCTCTCTGCGCTTTAAATGGACCTCTGAGACTATCACAGTGCAGGTGCATTTATACGGAGACTTGATTACACACAGGTGGATTCTATTTATCATCATTAGTCATTGAGGTCAACATTGGCTCATTCAGAGATCCACTGAACTTCTGGAGAGAGTTTGCTGCACTGAAAGTAAAGTGGCTGAATAATTTTGTACGCCCAATTTTTCAGTTTTTTATTTGTTAAAAAAGTTTGAAATATCCAATAAATTTCGTTCCACTTCATGATTGTGTCCCATTTGTTGTTGATTCTTCACAAAAAATGACAGTTTTATATCTTTATGTTTGAAGCCTGAAATGTGGCAAAAGGTCGCAAAGTTCAAAGGGGGCCGAATACTTTCGCAAGGCACTGTAAATGAATACCATTCTACTGGGAGAGAAAATAGCCTAATAACACTTGATTTCTCCCCATTTGCACAAAACAAGTGTACATGCAATTTGGAAGAATGAATAATTACTGACCCCACATTGTTCCCAATTATTAGTAGGGGTACACTTAATATTATCTCATGTATGCATATTTACACACTCACAATATTTTAGGCTGAGTAAGGTAAGGATCAGTAAAACAAGAAAATGTCCTGTGCAAAATGACTAGCAGAGGGAGGTTTCCTTTAGAAGCTCAAAGGGCTCTGATAATGAAATCCAGTCATGCCTGTTAGGTCCCTTTCATAGGTGTGCCTCCACTAAGCGGAATCTGCTTGGTCAGCGGGGGATTTCTCTACTGATCCCTGCTGAGCAGGCGGATGACAGGTCCGTGTCCGCTCCACTATTCAGAACGGACACAGTCCAGCTCTCCTTTATGGGGCAATCAGATGGAAACAGACCGCCTCTCCCTTTCCATCTGATCCGATCTGCAGGATGGATAGGGAATAGGACTAGACTTGGATGTTGCATGGCTGAATTATTTTTTTTCCGGAAACTCAGAAATACGGAAATGAGAAAATTCGGAAATCCGAAATTCGTGGTGATTCAGAATTTGCAGTAATTCGGCAATTGTGGTAACTGCGGTAATTCGGAAATTGCGGTATCTGTGGTAATTTCGGAAATTCGAAAATTCGACAATCGGAACAGCCGAAAATCCGAAATTCAGAAATCCGAAAATAACAAAGAACATTTGAAATAATAGCTAACTAATAAATAACTATTAAATTATATGTATTGGAATTTCCTTGAAAATATGTCTGTTAGTGAACTTAAATATGAAATGTATTACTAACAGCCAAATTTTCAAGGAAATTCCAATACCTATAATTTAATAGTTATTTATTATTATTTCAAATGTTCTTTTTTATCTCCTGAATTTTGAAAATTCAGAGATAAGAAAGAACATTTGAAATAATAATAACTTATTATTTATAATAAGCTATAATAATAAATTAATACCTTATTATTTCAAATGTTCATTTTTATTTCTGAATTTCCGAAATTCAGAAATAAGAAAGAACATTTGAAATAATAATAAATAACTATTCAATTATAGGTATTGGAATTTCCTTGAAAATTTGTCTGTTAGTGAACTTAAATATGAAATTTATCACTAACAGCCATCTTTTCAAGGAAATTCTAATACCTATAATTTAATAGTTATTTATTATTATTTCAAATGTTCTTTCTTATTTCCGAATTTCCGAAATGTTTTTGGAGGACTGGATTGTATGGCAGCGGGTGTCAGTGGACATGTGTCCGCTGACATCCCCCCAATCCATAGAAGAGACTTGGAGGGTCCGATCAGGTCCACCTGAAAAACTGACAGGCGGACCTGATTGGACAGCCCATGTGAATGGGGCCTTAATCTTCAGCTCAAGCTCTGTGTCCTTGTGGAGCCCCATTTTCTAGACCCAGGTTGTACAGGAGGCCTTAACATTAAACCCTGTCCTCTCCTGACACAAATCCAGGCCCTGCCACTTGTCATTCAACTGTTTATTGATTGATTCATAGAAAGTACACAGTGGGCACAGGTGTGCGCAGCCCATTGCATTAGGGTGTGCACCCCAAAGTTTAAACACACATGCCTTTCTCTGCAGCCTCAGTGCGGAGTGGCTTCCTGTTCATTCACAAACTGAAGCACAGGAAACAAAGTTTACTATTCTTCAGTTATAAATGGACACAGTGAGCGAGTGTGTCCACTGTGTTCATTTAGAAAAGGAAGGGGCCAGTAAATTACATATTTACTAACTCCTTCCCCTGCTCTCCATCCTGAAACATCCCCCGCAGCAGCCAGGAGGAGAGGAGGGAAGCCAGTAGCACTGAGGGGCAATGGGGCTAACATGGAGGGAAGCCCAAGAACTAGGGGGAATAAGCACTACACGTAGTGATTAGGGTGTGCCCAGGCACACCTCCTGCACACGCCTATGACAGTGGGGGAGATTTACTAAAACTGATGCACTCAGAATGTGGTGCAGCTGTGTATGTTAGCCAATCAGCTTCTAACTTGTTCAATTAAGCTTTGGCAATAAAACCTAGAAGCTGATTAGTTTCTATGCAGAGCTACGCCAGATTTTGTACTCTCCAGTTTTAATAAATCACTCCAGTGTGTGCAGGCAGCATGAGGAACCATTGGTGAAAATCTACTTATTCTCGCCGATGGCCACCCCTGGCTCCCCCTGTACAGACGTGTGACTGTAGCCTTACTGAAAATGGAATGTGTCGCTAAAAGGTATGGATTTTATTTTTTTATCTTTTATTTTAAACATACTGTTTTTATCACAGATTACTTATAGCTTGCTTCAAATAGTACAATGGTTTAACTATTTGTAACCAGATGGATCCTTGTATTGGATAACGCGCATCTTTCTCTAAATGTGAGAGAACAATGTGGTCTTTGACTTGCCGGAGTGCGTTCAGCCAGAAAGAACAATAAAAAAACACATGAAGGAAGTGCGCAAGGTTAGGAATTTAGAATGTATGGATCTTATCCATTCTTGTGATGGTTTGGAACAAGCAGACTTATGTTGATGAAGTGAACAAACTGAATAATTTTCTGGTAGTCATGACCTTTCTGCCTCTTGGGGTAGATTTCAGGAGTGACTTCATTAATAAGTACTGACCTGTAGCAGACATTCTACAACTAATATCCCATGTGGGCATATTTCACTGACTAAACACATCTCCTTTATCTTATATACCACTAAGCAAAGTTTGGCATTGTTTTAAGAAATATTCATAATACATGTTTTGTCATTTATTTTATATTTTATTTTTTTAACAAATCTCAGCCATGTAATATTTGTGTAATTTTTATCTATTCTTCCTACACAATTCGTAGTTGTTAGCTATCCAGAACAGGAAGGAACAGTTCCAGAGTTTTGATATTTGTCCTCGAAATGTCCCCTGTAAATGCTTTTATTTACCTCAGGAGCCTAGCTGCTACATACCCCTAGCCGTGGTTTTGTTACCACCACTCGCCAAATCCCCTTTTATGCTGGCCATGTTCGTGCAGTCAGCAGCCTCAAAGTCTATAGGTCTCCCGAGAGTGGAGGGACTCTACTTACAACAGCACATGACATGTACATAGCACCTAGAGCACATGTGTCAAACACAAGGCCCGTGGGTCGAATTCAGCTCTACAGGTCATCTCATGTGGCCCACTTGCACCTCTCCTGCAACTGCGGCAACCCTCTCGTTTTTGCCCCCACCTTTTCTCAGCAGTAGAGAGGAGGACAGAACTCCTCCTCCACATCCTGCGCTTCTCTCTGCAGCTGCAGAGAGGCTCGTCTCTGTCCCTCCCATTCCCCATCCCAGCAGTTGGCAGCAGAGAAGAGGACAGAACTCCTCCTACAGATCCTGCACCTCTCTGTGTAACTGCAGCACTCTCTCAATTCCACCTCCCCTGGTCTCAGCATTCAGCAGACTCTGGCAGCTGATTTGAGCCCTCTTCTGGTCCTCCTCCAGACCCCTTCCTGCTTCCTAGATCCGCCCCTAGCTTTTTCCCGGAAGCATCACAAGCTAAGAGGGGTGCACTGTGATATAAGGGAAGGTGGGGGACTCTTGACTTCTGATGGTGGGGGGGTTCTTGACATCCTATGTAAGTGGGGCTGGGTTGCCCTGGACATCTAGTCTTACAGATGCAACTGGCCCCTTGAGGGCAACCATAATGCTAATGCGGCCCGCGATGAAATTGAGTTTTACACCCTTGACCTAGAGTATATAGCTCCACATTCAACATCATTAGCCCTTATAAACTAGTACTTTACAGAGTGAAGTGGCAAAAACTCAAATCCAGACTACTTCCTGTAGGCCCCAATAACATCACTGAGCTTTATCACTGTTTCCTGTGAAATCCTTAAAAATCATGGCATAATGTTCTCATGAAGAATTGTAATATTTTGCTTTTTTTAACTTTTAAATAGTGTTTTTTAGGGCAGAGGAGGTAAGGAGGTAAGTGCCCCCCTAGTATGCAGACCTTACATTTTCATGCAAGGTCTGCCGAAAAGGTCACTTAAAGTCACAGAAATAGTTCTGCAGATATATATTAGCCTCCATTTTATCTTACCTCAACTATCCTGATACAACAGTGGTACAGAGTGTTGAAATATGACTGCATAGAACTGTAGATACCCATAGGCACTATACCCAATAATCAGCTCTCAGTAACAGAACTGGCAAGACACCCTTTCCCTTCTCTATATGTCTTTTTTAGGATGTTTGTGAAGGTGTTGTGCTCTTTCAGGATGGAGAGTGGCAGGAGATCAGCAAACTTCTGCTCACTGATCTTCCCTGTGAGGAAGGTATCCCTAGCTGAAGACGAAGCTGATCATGCATGATCTGTGCTTGGCCAGCTTCAAAAGAGTGACATCAGGGGTCTAATATACCCCTGATGTCTCCTTAAAGAGAACCTATCATCATACAAAATGCTATCACATAGGGGGCTTATGAGCCTCCTTGCAATAGCAACACAGTAAAAAAAAAAAAAAAAAAAAAAAAAATGTTTTAAAAAACAAAAGTTTAATAAAATGAAATAAAAAAACTAACCCAAAAATTCAAAAAGGCCCAACACTAACATGCACACACGCATACACACGCATTAGGTGCACTTGCACATACAGTAAGAATGACAATCCTGCCACATATTAGGTATCACCACCACACACACTGGAGCTCTTTTTTGGGCGACAAGCTTCAAGGGTTCCAATGTGCTATAATCGTGGCAAAACTGCACTGAGTTTAGATGGCATTGTAAATGAATGGCACCCAAAAATGTGTTTTACGATTGCACTGCAAATTGAGATCGCAGGCAGAATTGTGATTCTGCCTGAGAGTTCAAAATGCCAAATGTGAATGGAGCCTTACCCTTACAAACACTTTAAGAATGTGAAAAACTATACAGTCTCAGCAGGTATGCATAAACATTAAACACCCAGTGCTGCTGTACTACCCATGGGAACCCCCTGTTGCTTTTCTGCGGCGAAGGGGCATGCAAATATGTCATTTACTAGCTCCTTCCAATTGTGAAAGGACACAATAAGTGATCTGTAATGATCACCCACTGTGTTCATTCATAACTGAATCATAGTAAACCATTTACTATGTTTACTATACTTCTGTTTGTGAATGAACAGAAGCCTCTGTACAGAACCTTCTGTTTATTCACTGTCCAGTGCAGCTTAGGCTGCAGATAAAGGGTTGGAGGAAATAATACTCTCAGCCCTTTTCTCTTTCTCAAAAGTGAGACATCAGTGGTCTGTTTAGACCCCTGTTATTTCATCAAAGCTTCCCCCACCCCACCCGCAACTGCTTTGTAAAATAAATAAATAAAATAAAAACAAATGAAAAACACAAACAAAAGAAATTGTAAAAAAAATAAAACAATGTAAAAAAAGAATTAAAACAATGAAGGGCTCATTCACACAGGTTCTCTAGGCCATACAGTGTGAATGTGTGGTTAGTGAGGCTGGAGCCTCCTGTTACTCCATGAGGACACAGCGGCTGTACGAATGCAGCCACAGGTCCTTATTTGACAGGTGTTCATGCGTGGGTCAGAGGCCCCAAATGCACGCTGTCTAGGCCATACACCTGTATCCACACCCCTGCAAATTTGGACCTGTGGTTGTGTTCGTACAACTGCTGCACCACCATAGCTTAGCATGGGCTGACTACACACAGCTCCAACCACATCAAAAAAAAAAAACACAGATTAACACCTGAATGGATTTGATTTAACCGGTTCCCAACCGGCTTGCGTACATTTACTGCTCCAAGTTGGCAGCGTAATCGCAGATCGCCGCCTATAAATGGCAATTCGCGCAGCTAGGGGGCGAGCACGCGCCCACCGCACACTTCCTGAGTGGGGTTGCGGGTCAGGCGGACTTGGTGTCCGCGGGTGCCCGCGATCGCCTGCTACAGAAGAAAAGCGGGGAACCAGCGATGTAAACATGGCAGTTCCCCGCTGTGTTAGGCGGCATGACAGTGATCTACTGATCTCTGTGATCGGGATTAGTTAGATCTGTCATGCCCCTGGCAGCCCAGCCTCCACACAGTTAGAATATGCCTAGGAAAGTTAACCCCTTGATTGCCCCCTGCAGGTTAACCCCTTCCCTGCCAGTGACATTTATACAGTAATCAGTGGCTATTTGTAGCTCTGATCACTGTATAAATGTTAATGGTACCAAAAAAGTGTCAAAAATTTCCGATCTGTCCACCGCAATGTCACAGTCCCGATAAAAATCGCAGAATGTCGCCATTACTAGTAAAAAAATTGTAAAAACGCCATAAATTAATTCTCATGGTTTGTAAATGCAGCAACTTTTGCGCAAACCAATCAATGCCGACTGCGATTTTTTTCTATTATAGCAAAAAGTAAAAAAATACTGTTTTTTTTTTTCAAAATTGTTCCTCTTTTTTTGTTTATAGCGGTGATCAGAAGTGATGTAGAGGTGATCAAATACCACCATAAGAAAGCTCTATTTGTGTGAAAAAAGGACATCAATTTTGTTTGGGTACAGCGTCGCACAACCGCGCAATTGTCAGTTAAAGCGATGCAGTGCCGAATCGCAAAAAGTGATCTGGTCATTAAGCGGGTAAATCCTTCCGGGGCTGAAGTGGTTAAATCACAATTTAAATCAATAGTAGAAAGGCTTTATTTTAATCAACTTGATTTAAATCATAATTTTTAAAGACCAACTGTCATCTCTGTCCCACAACGGCTCCTCCTCTGACCCGCTGTTGACTCACCAATAGTCCCATTCACTTTAATGGGACGGCTGGTGATGCAGCAGTGACACAACAAGGTGAGGGATGCAACGGCAGCAGGTGACTCGATGCCCGCTAAGAGGCGCTGCCATGATGGATCTGAAATGACAGGTGCTCTTTAAATCTAAGGACTAATTTTTGCTGGTAGTTAGAATATTTAATATTTACAAACAAATTTAGAATAATAATCTGTCAGACTAGTAAAACAGTGATATCAGAGCCGATTTTAGGTTAATCACACATAGTTGGAGAACTACTCAAATTCTTTTATTCAATTAAATCATAAACATTATATTACATATTCTTGTATTTGCTTAAACATCAATGCTTAGGCCTCTTTCACACTTGTGCGGCCCGATTTTGCCACGATTTGACCACGATCTGGATCAGTATGACTTTGGTCCGACATTGTTGCAACTTTGGCACAATGAAAACACATTACAAAGTCGTACAGAAATAGTACAGAAATTGCATCTATATTATCCAGGTGCGATTTGCATGAGACTTTTGGGGTTTAACATTGAAGTCTATGGACCTCAAGTTGCATCAAAGTTGGGCCAAAGTAATGCAGGGACTACTTTCAAGTCAGCACAACTTGAAGTCGTACAGATATGAATGGTACTCATTGTCAAATAATGGGAAATGACTCTGCATAGACCTGGCCTGCCTGCTATTAGATAGGGTAAGTGTTTCGGGGGGGAGGGCGCCGCTCTGTATGCCCTATCTGATGCCCTGTATGCCCTATCTGATGCCCTGTATGCCCTATCTGATTCCCTATATGCCCTAACTGATGCACTGTATGCCCTATCCGATGCCATGTATGCCCTATCCGATGCCCTGTATGCCCTATCTGATGCCATGTGTGCCCTATCTGATGCCCTATCTGATGCTCTGCATGCCCTATCTGGTGCCCTGTATGCCCTATCTGGGGCTTTGTATACTGCTATATGGTGACTCTGTATACCGCTATCTGGTGATGCTCTATACCCTATCTGGTGATGCTGGGCTGTATACTCCTGACACAAGGGGTGGAAGCTATAAGAGGAGGGGCTTATGAGAAGTGGGAGGGGTCAAAAAGGAAGGACGGGGTCTGGCGCCCCCCCATCCTAAAATTTCACCAGCAACCACTGCCCAGTACAATATGAATGCTACCTCTCTAACCGTACCTGACGGTTTGATCTCCAGGACATGAGGTCTAAGGCTGCCCCATAAAGGATCTTCTCACAAGCAGCAGCCGTGAGGAAGGGGGAGTCCTTGGTCCCCCGAAATGCGTTGGGTCTTGTCTAACATCTATTAAAGTGTTTTCTCTCTGAGTGTTCATAGTCTGGGGCGCTCCTTTATATACACTACCCAGTAGAATATGAGACAGTCTGAGCTGGCATATATGAAACACCCAGAGCTACTGCTTATGAAAATCTACTGTATATTACTCTTGTGTTCACCACTTCTATAGCAAACAATTTTTCTTTGGCTATATATCTGTCCTAAGCAGGGATCTTTAATAAAAGGGAAATGAAAATGTAAAAAAAATGGCACCATAGTTTTGGGGACCATATGAGTTGTTTGAATGCGTTGTCTGAAATCATGCTTGGATTCCATGAAATGTGAATTGACGTTTTGTAAGGCACAGTGTAAATGTGTGAAAGGAGGAGTTTAGCTGATCTTGTGTGAACTGGATCTGATTATACAGAGGTGAGTATTGTACAAGATGCTGGGCATACTTTTTTTTTACACCATACACACTGGGGGATTTTAAATAAGCTGCTGGAGTGAATATCTGAAATTTCACAAGCAACCGGCTAAAAGACAGGAGAACTTAAGTCATATTGTGGGAGTGGAAAAAGTGCGGTGTTCAGCCGTGTTTAACTTACAGTCTATGAAGGGAAAGGTTGTTAGGGGTCACTCCCCTGGAATAGAGCCACAGGAAGCTGTGCTTTGGGCATATGCAATGTGGGGTCAGAAACTCACATATACACAGAGTACAGCATAATATAGAAAGCTGAATTCCAGGTATGGCAATTTTTACATAGTTACATTGGTCCAGCTTGGACCAATATAACTATGCATGCATCACACCTCTCAGATCCCCATGGAAGCTAGATATCATTGTAGTAGACATTATTCACACCACTTCTACAGTGATCACCGTTAGCTTCTGGGTCACGTGCTAAGTAGTATTGAGCGAACCCGGACTGTAACGTTCGGGTCCGTACCGAACTTTCGGGTGTCCGGGACCCGGACCCGAACACGGACAATTCAAAAAACGTTCGGGTTTGGGTCCGGGGTTCTGGTATTTTACTCCACGTGTTGAGAAGGGCAGGGCAGCGAATCAATAAGCGTTTCACTGGTTTGCCCTTAGAAGCCATCACAGCCATGCCTACTAATGGCATGGCTGTGATTGGCCAGTGCATTATGTGACCCAGCCTCTTTATAAGCTGGAGTCACTTGATGCTGCAGTCACATGCTCTTGGGTTAGCTGTAGGGAGAGGAAGCTGACGGCGTCAGGGAGAGATTAGAGACATTTTAACAACATCTGATCCTGAGATAGATTACTACTGCTGTGCTGTTGCTCTGAGGACAGATAGCAGAAATTTGAGATTTCACATACCGCTGCTTTGAGTTGCAGATCAAACTCTGCATAAAACAACGATCGCTACGATTGTGCACAATGATCAGATTGTTGGAGTAATTTGAGATTTCAAATACCGCTGCTTTGAGTTGCAGATCAAACTCTGCATAAAACAACGATCGCTACGATCATGCTCAACGATCAGATTGTT
>BLSH010374717.1:298062-328882 GCA_018402905.1 Glandirana rugosa
CAAACCCCACTCGACCTGGCGTCTCACTTCCGTTTTCCCGGTTGTTCACAATTCGTAGAGACCCTTGAGGAAGTTCTGACAACCTTCTGGTAAAGTCCACTGATGGAGAACTTCGAGTAGTTCTCTTACGGTTCTCACACGTTTCGTCATTAGTTCGTTTTCCACCGATGAAACTTCTTGGATCTTATACTGTATGTCATAAAAGTCAACAAAGTGTGAAAAAACAATACATCTATTAAGGTGTACACAATTAAGTATCAAAACTACGGAAGTCACACTTAGATGTTAAAAGTGTTGGCCCTTTTGCCTTCACTCTGCGGTCCAGCTCACCCCAAACCATCTCAATTGGGTTCAGGTCCGGTGACTGTGGAGGCCAGGTCATCTGGCGCAGCACCCCATCACTCACCTTCTTGGTCAAATAGCCCTTACATAGCCTGGAGGTGTGTTTGGGGTCATTGTCCTGTTGAAAAATAAATCATGGTCCAACTAAACGCAAACCGGATGGAATAGCATGCCACTGCAAGATGCTGTGGTAGCCATGCTGGTTCAGTATGCCTTCAATTTTGAATAAATCCCCAACATTTATAAGGCAAGAAATCACACTTATTAAACCTGACAGGGCACACCTGTGAAGTGAAAACCATTTCAGGTGACTACCTCTTGAAGCTCATCAAGAGAATGCCAAGAGTGTGCAAAGCAGCAATCAAAGCAAAAGGTGGCTACTTTGAAGAACCTAGAATATGACATATTTTCAGTTGTTTCACACTTTTATGTTATGTAGATAATTCCACATGTGTTAATTCATAGTTTTGATGCCTTCAGTGTAAATCTACAATTTTCATAGTCATGAAAATAAAGAAAACTCTTTGAATGAGAAGGTGTGTCCAAACTTTTGGTCTGTTCTGTATATATATATATTTTAGCAGAGACCCTAGGGAATAAAATGGCAGTCGTTGCAATTTTTTATGTCACATAGTATTTGCGCAGGCATTTTTTTGGGAAAAAACCCACTTTCATGAATTAAAAAAACAAAACACGAAAGTCAGTGAAATTTTTTTTTACAATGTGAAAGATGATGAGTTCGGTACTTAAACATCTCCATAGGCGACGCTTTAAAATTTTTTACAGGTTTAGAGTTACAGAGGAGGTCTTACACTAGAATTATTGCTCTCACTCTAACGTTCGCGCCGATATCTCACATGTGTGGTTTGAACACTGTTTACATATGTGGCGCGACCTACGTATGCGTACGTTTCTGTGAATGGGGGTGCTTTACTTTTTTTTTTTAATTATTTATTTTATTTTTACACTTTCTCTTTTAATTTTTTTTTATCACTTTTGATCCTATTACAAGGAATGTAGGCGTCGGAAGTGACTTCATGACGTCGCTCCTGGCCTCCGAGGGTCATAGAGATGGCCGGGGACCATCTGTCCACAGTCAGCTCTATGGTAAACCGCCGGCGCATTCATTCTCTGGCTGCCCGATGACACGGGTGAGCCGGGAGAAGTATCGGAGGGTAGTATCAGGGGGACACATCCCTAACCGCGACCTGTAAAAGCAATCAAAAAAGCTATAAGGTTTTTTACTTTGCAGGTAATCGCCTGCCAAAAAAAAAGATGTCTGAATGATACCTGCAGCTACAGGCATCATTCATATATCTCCACTAAAAGTCCAGGGCGTCATATGACATCCTATGGGCGGGAAGTGGTTAAATGTCAAATTATGGGAAAGTAGAACCAGACAAATTATGGTAGAGAGGGCATAAAGGAAACAAAAAGCCTTCGCTGAGCAAATGTGAAATACAGTTCATCCTTCTTCAAGTATAACTGAAGACAGAACATTTTTTTAGCTAGAGTGAAGAGGGATTAGAACAACTTCTGTCAGGTTTTTGTTAGTGTCTGTGTCCATGCTAGAGAGATCAATCCTTTCAATATGTCCTAGTGACTGTTAATCACAGAAAGGGAAACAAAATCCCAAATTTTGAACGGTCAGCAGAACAGTAATATAGTGGAAGTCTTCCAACAGGGACATGCATTCCGGTCAGGGCCGGCTCTACCAGTAGGCGGAGTAGGCGGCCGCTTAGGGCGCACTGTCGCCTAGGGGCGCCTGGCCACTGTTGATCTGTCACTGGCTGCTCTGCATTGATTCATGTAAAAACTGACACTGTCTGACTGAGATAATGAGATTGTATTATCACATGCCATTTGCAAATGTATTTAAAATAGTGACTGATCTGTCAAATACCCCTCCGCCCATGAGGCTGTATTTGGCGAGCACAGGTGAAGCTGTATTTGATGGGCAAAGGTGAAGCTGTATTTGATGGGTGCTGGGAAGGCTGCATTTGATTGGTGCTGATCAGGCTGGGCAGGGGAAAGGGGGTGGAGTCAGGGGTGGAGCCAGGGGGGCTGCAAAATGAGGTTTCGCCTAGGGTGTCAAAAATCCTTGCACCAGCTCTGATTCCGGTGACTCTCACTTCCTGTTATGGCTATGGGACAGGAAGTGATGGGAAATCACCTCAATGGGACACAGATGGCAAAAAAAAAAAAACTGACAGATGTTGTAACCCTCCCTTATCTTTTACTTTATCCTAAATGAAAGTTAGTTAAATTGTAATGTATTATTTAAGCATTTCTCTATAATTTCCAAACTCATTATATACAGCTGGAGTGAAATATCTATTTATGGTATTGAGGTAATAATATGCACTACAGACCAGTGTTCATTTTGACGTCCAATTTCAATTTAGTTTTAGTCTTAGTCTTGTGACTAAAATGGCATTTTAGTTTTAGTCGTATTTTAGTCATCTCAATTGTTTTAGTTTCAGTAGTATTTTAGTCAACTAAAATGGTATTAAGTTAATCGACAAAAATGTTTTAGCCGGTTTTGGCGACAAAATTAACACTGTTTGGAACAAGTATGCAGATTAAGGTTTCTGACTTTTTTCCTACTTTTCTGATTGTATACTTGTTCTTGGTCAGTGACCCAAAAAGCATTAAAGCCGATAGGAAAGAATAACAGGCAGTCAACAAACATGTTCAAAGGTAGGCTAGCAATAACAGCCCCCATATTCCTCATACCATGTATATTTTAAGGGTATATAGCATTTTACTAGAGTTTTCCCCTCATTACTCTCTAGGGAAATGATTACAGAATGCACATAAACGCTTTACAAGTGTGCAGAGCATCCCACTTCCAAGAAAGAATATAATAACAGGATCACATGTCTCCTTGCTCTATTACATTGCCTGAGCAAATGCTCACAAAATGGATGGAGAGGCTTTGCAAAATTCTTGTAAGCACTCAGACATGTCCATGTTATATGGATACTTACTATTGAAAAAATACATTTATTTATTGATTATTAACTATGTGCAGTTAAAAATGTGTAATAATAGGATTTGGTACATTAACCACTTCAGCCCCGGAAGGTTTTACCCCCTTAATGACCAGGCCATTTTTTGCGATACAGCACTGCGTTATTTTAACTGACAATTGCACGGTCGTGCGACGTTGTACACAAATAAAATTGATGTCCTTTTTTTCTCACAAATAGAGCTTTCTTTTGGTGGTATTTGATCAACTCTGTGGTTTTTATTTTTTTGTGCTATAAACAAAAAATGAGCAACAATTTTGAAAAAAAAAACAATATTTTTTACATTCTGCTATAAAACATATCCAATAAAAAATGTAAAAAAATCAAATTTCTTCATCAATTTAGGCCAATATGTATTCTGATATATATTTTTGGTAAGAAAAATCTCAATTGGCGTATATTACTTGGTTTGCGCAAAAGTTATAGTATCTACAAACTATGGGATAGATTTAGGGACTTTTTCATTTTTTACATTTTTTACTAGTAATGGCGGCGATCAGCGATTTTTAGCGGGACTGTGCTAAAAAATGAATATTAAATTGGACACTAAGTGACACTTTTTGGAGACTAGTGACACCAATACAGTGATCAGTGCTAAAAAAAAAATGCACTGGCACTGGCAGAGAAGGGGTTAACACCAGGAGCAATTAAAGGGTTAAATGTGTTCCCTCAGTGTGCTTACTAACTGTGTTGGGTATGGACTCACTGCAGGAACAGAGAGATGTGTGTTCCTGATTAGCAGGAATCACAGATTTCTCTGTTGCTGTCTGACAGAATGACGGTCTGCTCTGTTTACATTAGCAGACGCCATTCTGTCATTCCCCGGGGCAAGCGCAGGAGGCCGACGGCCATCCTGGCCACCGGGCCCGCTGATTGGCTCCCAATGTGTCCAATCACAGCGGGAGCGGGTCACCAGCGGCGTGGACGCGCGCCCCAAACCAGGTCGCTCAGACACCGTACAGGTACGTTGTTTCGCGCAGCCGGTCCGCCCTTCTTCCGCAGTATATGTGTGGTGGGCAGTCCGGAACTGGTTAAAGGCTAAGTTCACCTTTACATAAAAAATAATAAATGCACATCCCTTTTGCGGGTGAAAAAAAATTTGAATTTTAAAAAAAGGAGCCTGGAAAGCATTGCACCCGCGATTGCAGGTGCAATGTCAGGCTCCCGCACCCACTGCCTACAACTCTGTTGCCTGTTCCTCTGTATGGGCTGTCATTTTCAGAGCAGTAAGCAGTGTGAATGAACTACAGCATGCTCATTCAAACTACACGTAAATCTACAGCAGTGGCTGATGGTACTTGTAGTTTGTTCATTCGCAGGAAACTGTGAATGGATTATGCGGCTATGCAGGGGGACAAGGTGCAGGAGCTGGGACAAAACGGGTTGAACATGTTCCAAAGGTGAACTTATCTTTTAAATTAAACTCTAGGCATATATAAAAGACACAAAAATGTAAGCAGTGTAAGTACCAGAATTTCACCTGGTATTAATTACTAATTACAATTAGGTATTACTTGTAGTAGTGGCCATTTGTATAGCATGGACTGAGTGTGAGAGGATGAAGCAGTAGAAGGAGCTCATCATTCATGTACTGACACAAAGCCTGTCCATTAACAGGCTGGGGTACATCTAAGATAACCCAAGCTCAAAGGAACTGAGCTGAGTGATGCTGACTATCAGGACTGAGTTTCAAAAAAACATACCGTTGGGGAAATCTCTGGATTGAAGGTGAATTCAATCAGAAGTGGATCGTCAGTATTGGTTGTCATATATGTGTCATCGGGGTGATGTTCATTGTGATTGATGATGGATCTACCTTGCTTGACAACATGACCAACATTGGATTTACATCATGGGACTTTTTTTAACCACTTAAGGACCGGAAGGATTTCCCCCTTAATGACCAGGTCATTTTGTGCGATACGGCACTGCGTCGCTTTAACTGACAATTGTGCGGTCGTGCGACGTTGTACCCAAACAAAATTGATGTCCTTTTTCCCCACAAATAGAGCTTTCTTTTGGCGGCATTTGATCACCTCTGTGGTTTTTATTTTTTGTGCTATAAACCAAAAAAGACAAATTTTGAAAAAAAACATTTTTTTTTTACTTTCTGCTACAATACATATCCAAACAAAATTAAATAAAAAAACAAATGTATTCATCAGTTTAGGCTAAAATATATTCTTCTACATATTGGGTAAAACAATCGCAATAGGCGTATATTGATTGGTTTGCGCAAAAGTTATTGCTTCTACAAACTATGGGACAGATTTAGGGACTTTTTTTTTGTTGTTGTTGTTTTTTACTGGTAATGGTGGCGATCTGCGATTTTTAGCGGGACTGCGACATTGCGGTGGACAAATCTGACCTTATGTGACACTTTTTGGGGACCAGTGACATTATTACATTGATCAATGCTATCAAAATGCACTGATCAATGTAAAAAAGACACTGGTAGGGATGGGGTTAACACTAGGGGACGATCAAGGGGTTAAGTGTGTTCCCTGGGTGTGATCTAACTGTAGGGGGGATGGGCTTACTGGGACATGACAGAGATTGCTGTTCCCGATCACTGGGAACAGAAGATTTCTGTCATGTCACCTGGCAGAATGGGGATCGGCCTTATTTACACAGACAGATCCCCGTTCTGCCTCTGTACTCAGTGATCACGGGTTTCTGGCGGACCTTGAGTCCACTGGACCCGTGGACGACCTGCAAGGCGCAGCGGACGAGCGCCCGCTATACCACATGCTCGGACCAACATAAAATGACGGCGATTCACGCTATCCAACCACCTTGGCATAGTATAACTATGGCGGGTGGTCAGGAAGCGGTTAATAGAATACTTTTTTTACAGTGTGTGTGTTTATTTACTTAACCACTTGAGCCCCAGAAGGTTTTACCCCCTTCCTAAACAGCCCATTTTTTGCAATACGGCACTACGTTAAATTAACCATCAATTGCGTGGCTGTGTGACACTGTACCCAAATTAGTCAATCACTTTAGGCCAATATGTATTCTGCTACATATGTTTGGTAAAAAAAATCCCAATAAGCGTACATTGATTGGTATGCGCAAAGGTTATAGCGTTTACAAACTATGGGATATTTGTATTTATTTATTTTACTAGTAATGGGAGCGATCATTGACTTGTAGTGGGACTGCGATTTTGCAGGGGACAAATCGGACACCTAACTGACACTTTTGACACTTTTTGAGGAACAGTGACACTAATAAAGTGATTATGCACTGGCACTGTACTAATGACATTAGCTGGGAAAGGGTTAACATCAGGGGCGATCAAAGGGTTAACTGTGCGCATAGGTTGTGCTTACTCACTGTTTATGAGGTGCTTTGACTAGGGGAAGGCAAGGATCTCTGTTCCTGCTTAGCAGAAACACAGGATCAATGACTTCCTTTCTGACAGAACAACAATCTGCTTTGTTTACACAGGCAGATTGTCATTCTGCCTGCCTCCTGCGTAATTGGCAGGTGCCGGTGGACATCGATTCCGCGGTACTCCCAGCAGGAGCAGGTTGCCCGGCGGCATGCACGTGTGTCCAAGACCCGGAAGTGTCGGCGCAGAGTGGCTCCCCTGCCGCAGTGGTTAACCACTTCAGCCCAGGAAGGATTTGCCTTCTTCCTGACCAGAGCACTTTTTATGATACGGCACTGCGTTGCTTTAACTGACAATTGGGCGGTGGTGCAATGTTGTACCCAAACAAAATTGACGTCCTTTTTTTCCCACAAAGAGAGCTTTCTTTTGGTGGTATTTGATCACCTCTGTGGTTTTTATTTTTTGCGCTATAAACAAAAAGAGAGCGACAATTAAAAAAAAACAATATTTTTTACTTTTTGCTATAATAAATATCCAAAAAAAAAAACCCTAAAAAACCGAATTTCTTTCTCAGTTTAGGCCGATATATATTCTTCTACATATTTTTGTTAAAAAAAAATCACAATAGGGGTATATTGATTGGGATGCACAAAAGTTATCGCGTCTGCAAACTATGAGAATAGATTTATGGCATTATTATTATTTATTTATTTTTTCTTACTAGTAATGGCAGCGATCGGCAATTTTTATCGGGACTGCAATATTGCGGAGGACAGATCGGACACTTTTGACACTTTTTTGGGACCAATGACATTTATACAGAGATCAGAGCTAAAAATAGCTATTGATTACTGTATACATGTCACTGGCAGGGAAGGGATTAAACTGTAGGGGGCGATCAAGGGGTTAAGTGTGTTGCCTCAATGTGTTCTAACTGTCTGGGGGCTGGGCTGACAGGGGAATGACAGATCTAACTGTTCCCGATCACTGGGAACAGTAGATCTGTTACATGTCCCCTGACAGAACGGAGATGTACCGTGTTACAGATCTCTGTTCTGCCTCTGTAACAGGCGATCGCCTAGTCTGCCCGACCCACAGGCACGCTCACGCAGCGTGCATGAGTGCGCCCAGCTACCGGCGCGTTTCCGCCCGCAACTGTGGCTGCGCAAGCCACCATACAGCTACAGCGATTCGCGAAGCAGGGCCAACCTGCCGCTGTATTATGACAAAGGATGGTCGGCAACTGGTTGAGCTCTTTGACACAAGGAGGTAAAAGCAGCTGAAAATTTGTGTTGGGGAGGTTGCTAAAAATAGATTAGCAGAGAGCTGGTCTATTCACAGTCAGTGACGGCTTCTCCTTTTTGACACCTCACACTTCTCATAAGCCCCACCCATTATAGCTTCATTCCATTGTGTCAGGAGTATACAGCCTCACCAGATGGGGTTTACAGTCACCAGATAGGATATACAGTCACCAGATAGGGGTATATAGAGCCACCTGATAGGGGTATACAGAGCCACCAAATAGAGGTATACAGAGCCACCAGATAGGGGAATACAGTCACTAGATAGGATATACAGAGCCACCAGATAGGGGTATACAGAGCCACCAGATAGAGGTATACAGAGCCACCAGATAGGGGTATGCAGAGCCACCAGATAGGAGTATACAGAGCCACCAGATAGGGGTACACAGAGCGACCAGATAGGGGTATACAGAGGCACCAGATAGGAGTATACAGAGGCACCAGATAGGAGTATACAAAGGCACCAGATAGGAGTATAAAGAGCCCCAGATAGGAGTATACAAAGCCCCAGATCAGAGAACACCAAATCACCACAATACCATAACACCCACCCCCCGCCCCGGGATTCGCGGCTCTGACAGCAGCCCCCAACACCCCCCCAGGTCCGGCACTTATGGGGTGGAGAGAGAGGTTCCTCCTGTGTCTCTTCTCCACAGTGCAGGCACGCCAGGCAGCAGTGTTGGCGGACAGAGATGTCCCCGCTCCTCATGCTTCCTCCTTCCTTCCTGTTGCCAAAGCATCCAAAAGGATTGCCTGGTGCTTTGGCCAATCAGGAGACAGGTCTAACCGACCTGCCTCCCAATTGGCGGGGAGGCATTGTAGTGTGAAAATAGCGAAAATTAATTCGCTATCGTCACACAATTGGGTGGAATTGGGGCGCACTCTCTGCGTCGCGGGCCCACCCTTTTTTGAAGCCTGTTAGGTGCTTCACACCTAATCGGGTGCTTAAAAAAAACAAACACCCCCTCCCGCCCCCGCCATAGGAATCCATGTGTCCGGTGTCCTGAAAGGGGTCGGGTGCATAGATAGGAGGGCGGCAGCAGGGATGGAGGCGGGGCCCGTGCGTCCTTAATGCATGGGCCGCTACTGTTCACTGTACAGCTCTGGAAGTTTCTTTCTTCCTCTGCCTATGTGGAGGGGGTGTGTGCCTTTCCTCCAATCAGCTGTCACACAGTGTATGCCAAAACTCCCCTCCCACAGCTGAAAGAGTAAGTAAAAATTCTAACATGTTCACTTTCTAAAGAACATAGAAAGCTGAAGACAGAAGGCAGATATACATGTAAAACTTATGTAGGAAAATGTGTTTCATCTCTCTCTATGTATCATCTGAGGCTGACTTAACTGGGTATAGGAGAAGGTTTACATCCACTTTAACTAACGTTAACCAGCTGTTGATATTGCTCATGCTAAACAGTGTTCAGACTGGAGCCAGAAAGATACAATGTAACATTTTTACTTTTGTATTTATTCTGTTTCATTCATCTGCAGATCAAAGGGATAAGGTTTGCAAGCAAGCTGACACATGAAAAAATAAATAAATAAAAGTTGTTCCTATTTACTCCTATTAACCCTTAGTTTATCCTACTCAGCCCAAATTAACTCCTTCTCTGTCTCCTCTTACCTGTTATTTGCCTGCTGATTTTTAAAATTCTATCTCTTTAACCACTTTAATACCGGGCTATAGTCAAATGACGTCCACAGATGGGATCTCCCATCTCATCTGTCGTATGATGTCCTCGGTATTTCGCTGCTACTGCGGGCCCTCAGTAGCCCGCAGCGCGGGGATCGGGGATCAGGCATGTCCTCAAGACACAGCCCATCCCCGATCAGGGTAAAGAGCCAATAAAATCTGGCTCTTTACCACGTGACCGGTCACTATGGAGATCCGTGCTCCCGCCGCTTGTGCGCGCCCCCGGGGGCCATCCCATCTGAGTACCTGAGTACCTGTCACCAGCCCATCAGAGTACCTGAGTACCTGTCACCAGCCCATCAGAGTACCTGAGTACCTGTCCCAGCCCATCTGAGTACCCGAGTATCTGTCACCAGCCCATCTGAGTACCTGTCACCAGCTCATCAAAGTACGCGAATACCTGTCACCAGCCATCTGAGTACTCGAGTACCTGTCACCAGCTCATCAAAGTACCCGAATACCTGTCACCAGCCCATCTGCACATGTCTACTGAGAACTCCAACTCAAGGTCGTGCTCCTGCTCCCGAATAAAGACAGGTTTTGTTAAAGTGGGAACAGAACCCAGAAGCTTGTGGAATTCAGAAACCAGGGGAGGTACAGAGAATTTTATTTTAAACTAACGGTGTCAATCTAATTTATATTTATCAATTTAGAAAAAAGTGTGCTTTTAGTTGTGTTACTTGTTTATCTTTGGGTTTCATTAAAATGACAATAATTTTTGCAGGACATAATCACCAAAAGAAATCGTTATTTGTCTTTAAATATAAATAATATGATATATGCATTACTTTGGTATCCTAAAGTAATACTAAACACATACCTTGGAATTCATAAAGACTGGCGCAGGCAGATTTTACTAAAGTGTCCCTCATGCATTGTGAAACAAATTTGTATACCTGCCTAGAACTTGCACTTGGATTTGGCTCATGCTGTGCCACTTAAAATGCACGAGATACTTTTGCAGAATCTGAGCCCGTTTTCCTCTCGGTACGCCAAAAGTACCTTTATTTAGATGATATACAGCTGTCATGTGATTCTGCTCTTTCCCAGTTCCTCTGCAGGGAAACATCGGCAGGAAGAGCTTCTAGTCCTCTGCTGCTGACCATATTAAAAAAAAAAACAGCCTTCGAAATACAAAGTAAAAATGCATAAGTAATATCAAATAAATGTTTTAAATGGTCATTCAAATATTTATTTGAATGCAGATCTTTATTATTTTTGTGCAAAACATGGTGTGGGCTAGGTAAGCTCCTACAGCCTGTGTCTGTTGTTTGTATATGCTTAGAATTACAGGGAGGTGATGCCTCCATCAATCAACATGTAATATCCCATACCCATTGTGTTTAGCTGTTTAGTGGGCAGGAGGGAGGGAGCAGGCTGTCATTAATCCAGAGTGTATATGCCCACATATGTGACTTTATGTTCAAGTGGGCTGCACAGATACGAAAAAGGACAGAACAGCTTATTAGGGAACTGAAACTGGAGCATTCTCACTAAATGTGCAACGGTTGGTCTAAACCAGTGGACTCCAAACTGTGGCTCAGGACCCTTGGGGCATTATTCCTCCCACTGTCAGCAACTGTTAGGAAAAGACTGTGCTAAGGGTTAATTGCATTTGATTGTGGCTTCCTCTACTCCCCGGATGAGCAGCTCTATTTAAACTTCCTGCATCCTGTAGCAAATGCTGTCCATTCTACAGTGTTCCAGTGTGTTCCCGTGACCTGCTTGCTAAAGACTTCCTGTATCTGTGACCCGGCTTGCCCGACCTTGATTGAACTTTGCCTGTACCGACCCTCTGCCTGTTTACGACCACGTTTCTGCCTGACCCCCTTGTGCCGCATCAGCCAGCCTGTTACCGACCCTGCCTGCACCTGATGACCCGTTTGCCTGCTCCCTTGCACCGCACCAGACAGCCTGTTAACGACCCGGCCTGCACCTGACGTCCCGTTTGCCTGCTCCCTTGTACCGCACCAGCCAGCCTGTTGCTGACCTGGCCTGCATCACCACTCTTCTGTCTGCACGAGCTCCTGGAGGATCCTCACAACATCACCGGCATCCGCACCAGCCCTCGTGCCCCCCTGTGCTCCTGTCTGTTCTACCAGGGGTTCCCGAACCAGGGTCGTAAGAGAGGTTGCCCTCTGCACAATCAGACTCCATCACCAGGTACGTGACAGCAACAGTGGAGCATGGTCCCTGCCACTGACAATGGTACACTAGTCTTCTCACTGACACCAACTATCCCTTTGATACCAATGCTGGGGCACTATTCCTCCCATTAATACCAACAATGGGTCACTATTCCTCCCACTTATGGGGCACTATTCCACCCACTGACACCAATCATGGGACACTATTCCTCCCATTGATACCAACGATGGGACACTATTCCTCCCATTGATACCAACGATGGGACACTATTCCTCCCATTTATACCAACGATGGGACACTATTCCTCCCATTAATGGGGCACTACTACACCCCCCAATACCAATGATGGGGCATCGTTTAATCCCACTGACGTCAGGACATATTCTTCTCCCATTGGCCAGAGTTCGACCCCCCTAAAGTTTGAAGCACAGTAAACTGGCCCTTTGCTTAGAAAGTTTGGAGACCCCTGGTCTAAACAATCTCAAGTATGAGTATGAACAGCATGTAATAAATCATTAATTGACAGTTTTTAATGTGGGTTTAATGATACTTTAAAATGGTTATAAAGGGTGAATTTTTTTCTTTTTTTACCTTAATATATTCTCTGCATTAAGGTAAAACACCGTCTATGTTCAGTTCAACCCCCTTCCCCCCAATTCCCTCTAAATACATACTGAACCCCACCCTTAATCCAGTGCTGTGCCTGAGAGCAGCAGCACTGCTCTCTCTCTCTCCTTATTGAACATGGAGGCTGCTCTGTCTCTCCTTACTTAATATGGAGGCCATTGGCTCCTGCTGCTGTCAATCAAATCCTGCAGGGATTGGGCAGAGCTGAATCAGGCTGTGTGTGTCAGTAGAAGCACACAGTCTGGCTCTGGAGTGAGCCTGCATGTGTGCACCAGTGGGGGCTGGTGTATGAGGGGCGCTTGGGCGCCGCCTCCCCGCCGGCTAAAGAGAAAAAAATAAAAAGTCAGCCTGGCCCCCCTGCAGGTGGTGCCGGAACATTTTTTTTTGGCTCCTTGGCTGTCACCTGACAGCCAAGTAGTGAGCCTATTGGTCAGCCATTAAAGTATATGTGTGTGCGCTGAACAGGGGCACACACATAGCCCGATTGCCTGCTACTCAGTATGATTGGATGTGGTGGCCGGGGCAGGCCACTGTGGCAGCAGACGTGACTCCCGCTTCCACAGACAGCCCGCTTCTCCGCATGCCGAACTCTGCAGACTCACAGCCCGCTTCTCTGCATGCCGAACTCGGGCTTTCCATACCCGAGAAGTCAACTGCACTCCCCAATCCGATACAATGTTGGCCGGGACTCCGTGAAGGCGGACAACCTCCCTGATGAAAGCTTCAGCCGTTTGGATGTCCATAGGTGTGCCCTTCATAGGCACAAAATGAGCCATCTTTGTGAGGCGATCCACTATCACAAAGATGGTGGTGAATCCGGCAGATGGGGGCAGCTCCACGATAAAGTCCATGAACACATGCGACCAGGGGCGCTCCGGGACAGGTAGAGGGTTTAGCAGTCCCCAGGTCTTGGTCCTTTCAACCTAATTACGGGCACAGGTGGGAAAGGCCTTAAGGTATTCTCGACAGTACTTGCCAACCTGAGGCCACCAGAATGAACGCGCCACAAGCCCCGCGGTTTTACGACCACCAAAATGTCCCGTCAGTTTATGGTCGTGGCACCATTCCAGGACTGCGAGACGCAATTCTTCAGGAACACAAATCCTTGAACCCAGCCACCATAACCCATCATGCTGGGTCAGTCTGGGATCCTGAGGGATGGCCAATCCGGTAAGAGACCGTCGGATTTGAGAGAGGAGGTTTTCTTGGGTCATCCCTCCGGGATGGGAGGATGGTATCCGGTAAGGTAGGTTCCCCTGTCTTGTGGAACATCCTAGAGAGGGCGTCCGGCTTCACATTCTTCGACCCAGGCCTGTATGTGATGTGGAGTTGGAATCGAGAAAAGAAGAGGGCCCAACGGGCCTGATGGGGCTTCAATCTTTTGGCTGTACGTAAGTATTCTAAGTTCTTATGATTCGTGAATACAAGAACTGGATGAGTGGCCCCTTCTAGTAAATACCGCCATTCCTGCAGGGCGGATTTGATGGCAAGCAACTCCCTGTCCCCCACATCATAATTCTTCTCCGGGGGAGTTAGCTTCTGAGAAAAGAAGGCAATGGGATGAAGAGCAGCCTTAGGCTCCTGTCTCTGAGAAAGTACTGCTCCCACCGCCGTTTCGGATGCATCCACCTCCAGAATGAACGGAAGGGTTGGGTCTGGGTATTTGAGGACTGGTCCTGCTGTAAAAACTTTCTTGAGTTGCTGAAAAGCTGCTTGATGTTCAGAGGTCCACAGGAAGCGCGCGTGCTGCTTAGTAAGCTGAGTAATGGGGGCTATGATGGCTGAGAACCCCCTGATGAATTTTCTATAGAAGTTAGCAAAGCCAACAAAGCGTTGTACTGCCTTCCTGTCGGTGGGTGCCGGCCAATCCACAACAGCAGAGACCTTCTGAGGGTCCATGGTTATGCCGAAAGTAGACAGAATAAAGCCCAGGAATGAGATACTTGAGCGTTCAAAAGCACACTTCTCAGCCTTGGCATATAGTCCGTGCTGGCGCAGATGGCTCAGTATGCTCTTGACATGACTGCTGTGCTCCTCCAGGGACGAAGAAAATATTAAAATGTCATCCAGGTAGCCCACTACGAATATGTCAAGGAAATCCAGGAAGATGTCGTTGACCAGGTGTTCAAAGGTAGCCGGGGCATTGCATAGGCCAAAGGGCATGACCAAATATTCGTAGTGGCCAAATCGGGTTCTGAAGGCCGTCTTCCACACATCTCCTTCCCTGATATGGACGAGGTTATAGGCCCCTCGGAGGTCCAATTTTGAGAAGACCTTAGCCGAAGTCTCTGAAACAGTTCTGGGACCAGGGGTAAGGGGTAACGGTTCTTAACCGTGATCTTATTGAGGTCCCGATGGTCAATGCAAGGCCTTAGGGACTTGTATTTTTCTTGACGAAAAAGATCCTGGCTCCGGCAGGAGAAGTAGAGGGCCATATGAATCCCTTTTGCAGGTTAATGTCCAAATACGCCTTGAGGGCTGCGAGCTCCACCTCAGAGAGCGGGTATATTCGGCCGAATGGGACTTCTGTTCCTGGAAGCAGTTCTATTGGGCAGTCATATGCCCGGTGTGGCGGCAGCACGTCCGTCCCCTTCTTACTAAATACGTCCAGAAACTCATGGTATTCCGGGGGAACTGCCAGGCGGGTTTCGGTGTCCGTGTCCGGGTCCAGGCAGGGTATAACAAGGGCCAGAACCGTAGGCTGTGGTAAGCAGTGGGGACGGCAATAGGAGGGCGTGAACTGCACGTCGCCAGTGACTCAACCATGTACTCCTCCACAGGGCTGTGGCCCTGCCGGTGATCGGGGAGGGCAGCTTTGGCCATGGAAGCCTGGTGCGGGTCCTCGTATAGACGTGCCATGGCCCGGAAGAAGCGTGCTAGGCTAGTGACCTCCGGGGGCTTCTGCTCCAGTAGCCGGTGAGCCCAGGCCTGGGGCTCTCCCTGGAGAAGTGAGATGACCAGTCCCACTTTGGTGGCTTCTTGAGAGAAGATACTGGGCTGGAGAGCGAAGTAGAGTTCGCATGCGCTGCGGAACGCCCGGAATTTCCTACGGTCTCCTGTGAACCGTTCAGGCAGGGGTACCTCTGGTTCAGGAGGCAGAGTAATGAGGGTACAACCAGGAGGCAATTGAGATTCAGATGCAGGTGGTGCGGAGAGCTCCCGATCTTGACTTTCTAGCCGCACATACTCATCCTGGAGAGATTTCACGGCCCGAGTAAGGCTGGCCAAGTGCGAGCACAGTTCATCCACTGGAGAGGGCCCCTGCGCAGACTCAAGCATGGCTGTCTGATACTGTTATGTACCTGGTGGATGAGTCTGACTTATGCAACGGGCAACCTCCCTTACGACCCTGACTCGGGAACCCCTGGTAGAGTAGACAGGAGGCTTGGGAGTGCAGGATGGTTCTAGGGTCGGACTGGGTCACTTGTGTTGATAGGGGTCCATTGGTGCACTCGTGCACGAAGAGAATTGTCATATAGGCTGGGTCGGTAACTGGCGGGCTGTGCGGTACAACGGGGTCAGGCTGAAGAGGGATCAAGTCCGAGCAAGTTCGTTAACAGGCTGGCGGTGTGGTACAAGGGAGCAAGCAGAAGGATGGTCGGTTCAAGCTGGGTCATCAACAGGCAGGCAGGCAGAAGTACAGAATGGTCAGGCAGGAGAGTGGTCGTAGGTAATCCGGAGGTCGGTGCAGGCAGAGATCAGCAAGGTCAGGCTAGCCAGGTCACAGGAACGGGAAATCAGGATACAGGTTGCTCAGGAACACACACTATATGCTGTAGGTCAGACAGCACTTGCTGCTGGGTGTGCAGGGCTGAAATAGAGCCGTTTGGCGTAGTTTCCGGCGCATGCGCGCACACAGGTGCGTGCGTGTGTACTCGCACGGGTGAACGCATTAGCGGCCAGAAAGTCCATTTTAGCAAGATTTTAGCAGGATTTCTTCTAACACTGTGTCACTGGCTGCATAAGTGCTCCCACCTTTGTCACTGGCTGCATAAGTGCCCCCACCTGTGTTATTGGCTGCATAAGTGCCCCCACCTGTGTTATTGGCTGCACAAGTGCCTCCACCTGTGTTATTGGCTGCATAAGTGCCCCCACCTATGTCACTGGCTGCATAAGTGCCCCCACCTGTTTCACTGGCTGCATAAGTGCCCCCATCTGTGTCATTGGCTGCATAAGTGCCCCCACCTGTGTTATTGGCTGCATAAGTGCCCTCATCTGTGTTATTGGCTGCATAAGTGCCCCCACCTGTGTCACTGGCTGCATAAGTGCCCCCACCTGTGTTATTGGCTGCATAAGTGCCCCCACCTGTATTATTGGCTGCACAAGCGTCCCCACTTGTGTTATTGGCTGCATAAGTGCCCCCACTTGTGTCACTGGCTGCATAAGTGCCTCCACCTGTGTTATTGGCTGCATAAGTGCCCCCACCTGTTATATTGGCTGCAATTTACCCCCACCTGTGATACTGGCTGCAATTTACCCCATCTGTGATATTGGCTGCAATTTACCTCCACCTGTGATATTGGCTGCAATTTACCCCCACTTGTGATACTGGCTACAATTTACCCCACCTTTGATATTGGCTGCAATTTACCCCACCTGTGATGCTGGGGCTGTATACTGTGTCCTGTGATGCTGAGCTGTATACTGTGTCCTGTGATGCTGAGCTGTATACTGTATCCTGTGATGCTGAGCTGTATACTGTGTCCTGTGATGCTGGGGCTGTTTACTATGTCCTGTGGTGCTGGGGCTGTATACTATGTCCTGTGATGCTGAGCTGTATACTGTATCCTGTGATGCTAAGCTGTATATTGTGTCCTGTGATGTTGGGGCTGTATACTGTATCCTGTGATGCTGGGGCTGTATACTGTGTCCTGTGATGCTGAGCTGTATACTGTGCCCTGTGATGCTGAGCTGTATACTGTGCCCTGTGATGCTGAGCTGTGTACTCCTGACACAATATGTGGAATACAGGAGACGAAGTGGATGTATTCTATAAGGGGTGGGGCTTATTAGAAGTAGGAGGGGTCCAAAAGGAAAGACAGGGCCTGGCGTCCCCCATCCTACAACTTCACCAGCCACCACTGGTGTGCACCCATAGCAAGTGGCTTGGGGGGACCCCAGAAGAAGAGGTTCCAGGCCGATCTGTGCAAAGCTATTGCACAGGGCAGGAAAGTATAGCATGTTTGTTATTTTATGTTCAAGTAAGAAGCAGAAATGTAAAACTCTCACTGCTCTATAGTGGATGTACAGGTGTGAGAGCTGAATTAGTTGAATATGTCTGCCATTGATTATCTCTATTATATGGTGGATTGATGGAATTAGTAGTTTACACAAGAAAGATAAGATTGTGCTTTCTTTTCAGCTCACAGGAAGTGACAAGGACTTTTCTGGCAAGATAAAATGGTATTTTCTGTACTTGATAAAATGCTCTTAGCCTGAAATATCAAAACGAATACAGCCAGCTCATTTATAGACGTGTAAGCCGCAATATAAATTCTTTACAGTCCCTTTTAATTTTTTAGAATATCTAGGTATAGGTACAAGATTAAAATACAGTTAGATGCATAATTATTTTTTTACTAATTAGCTCTGCAGCAAAAGACTATCAACTATTACGGTTTTCCTTTATTTGGGAGTAATGGGGGAGGGACAGGGGCATATCCGCCATAAGGCAAACAAAGCATTTGCCTTGGCAGCATTTTTTAGGGGGGCGGCGTCACCCCCCACTCGGCTGCGCTATAGCCGAATGATGGCTACAGTGTGGTCATCCAGTTTTGGGAGGGTATCTATTGACGGTCTCCCAGAACTGTACCCCCTGCACATCGCTGCGGTACACACCCAGCACAATCTGTGATGGCCGTGTCAGATCAGGATAAAGAGCCAATCACAACGGCTTTTTCCCACATGATCAGCTGTGTCCAATCACAGCTGATTTCGATCTCAACACACTTGCCGGTTATCAGGAGAGCCGGTAACCAGCGAGTGTAAAAGGGGACATTTGCACTGATAATCAAGGCAGTGCCAATCAGTGCTGCCAATTAGTGCCCATCAGTGCTGCTAATCAATGCCCATCAGGGCTGCCTATCAGTGCTGCCTATCAGTGCCACATATCAGTGAGCTTTATCAGTGCCTCATCAGTGCCCATCAGTGCCACCCCATCCTCTGCCCTTCTGACCCCGTCCTATGTCCCACTGACCCAATTCTCTGCTCCACTGACCACATATGTGGCACTTGGATAAATCATGTCTCACAGTCTGATGAGGAAGCCACAGTTGTTGACTGTGAATGGCTGTAGCTTCCTCATCAGACCCTGAGACAAGAACAGTGTGGAACAAAATTAGATGGGGGGGCACCCAATTTTAGTCTTGCCTAGGGCAGCACAAAACCAAAATACACCACTGGGTAAAGAGGATTGTCTATAACCCAAAACTGTGCTAGAGAGGACTTACTGTATTTCCATGTACCTCAAGAGAACTATTTTCATTTGTAATTCTCTTCACAGTAACCCATAACAACCAAACAAAATTCATTTTACTGGAGCCAGACCATTACCAGATAGAAATGCATTGCTTGCTGTGGTACTACACTTTGAGCTTAGTGCAGTACTGTATTATTCAATGAGCTCCATCAATGGGCTTTGTTTAGTGGTCACATACAGTCATAGCAAATCACTGAATCTTTGTAAAATAATATTTAATCAATGGCCATAACGAATTTAATGTTTGTGGTATGGGATTGTCATGGGGTTTAAGGAATAGGCCCCAGGTTTGGGAAATGGAAATAAGAAAAAAAAAAACCAAAAAAAAACCTAAAAAGAAAGGGCCCTATTTTCCAAGCTATATTCTGTCTTCCGTGGAATGTACATTTTTTCTTCCTTGTCTGAGTTATGTCACATCTGGTACAGACTGCCAGCAGCTCAGGTTAAAGGCTGGCCTCATTTTTTCATGTGTGATAGACTGGAAGCCAGTAGCTGAATAGGTGCCTTTGTTCAATGCTACCTTCCGAAAGACTTGCCTTTTCATACCCCCACCTCCCATGGGGGAGCCCGAAATACTCAGACCAAGAATGAAGAAAAAGAAAACACATCAGAACCTATACTCACAGTAGCACAGCTATAACATAAACAAGCATTTCTACTTGGATGCATGATTCTATCATTACACATTTAAATTAAATTAAAATACTTAGGGCTAAGGGCAACCTTCATAAATTGAGCAAAAAAAAAAAAAAATCTAATAAATTTTGTAAACACAGAAATTCACATTGCTATGTGTGTGTCGCATTTCTATTATGGACACATTTTGAAGCCAAAAAGTTTAAAGTGAACCTAAGGTGAGACCCCAACCCAGGAATAAGATGAAAAGGAGGTCATTTCTGTTATGCCTTTGCCCCTCTTCTTTCAATTACGTGAGCAGTTCAGTACCTCTGCCCTGTAAAATTGTCTCATGAGTTAAAATTCAATATGGTGGGACACAGTTTTAGTGAATCTGCAATCTCACTAGGGACACCTGAAATGACCTCCCACGAACCATAACATGTAGCATTTAGCATTAGCAAAAATGCTACATGCACCTTTTTTGTGCATTTTAGTGCATTAGGCAGCCCATTCAAAAGAACAGACTGCCGTAATGCAACACATGTTAACGCATTGCTTAATGAATATGTGCTAATGCATCACAATTGTATGAACGGTCCCTCAACCATTGCTCCCACAGAAACCAAAATCAGTTTCTAGTGCAGGTTAAAAACTAAATTCCTGATTGTATGGGGGCAGGGGGGCAAAAGCCCTACCAGCCAATTAGTACCCTTGTCTAAACACACTTTCCGACTAATGATAAATCTTTTTCACCTTACTTTTACAACTGAACATTCCCTACTCCTTTAGTAAATCCACCACACTGACAGTATGAGATGGAGTAGTAAAGTTAAGCCATTATTCAGGAACCTCAAATGATAAAAATGGTGTGGTGTCCCCTCAAAATGAATATCAAACTCTTACTTGAGTATGCAGGCTGGGTGGCCAAGAATAGGGGTGGGGGCAAGCGTACAACCTTCTCCTGAATAATACAATGGGTAGGGTACCTTGTTGTGAGCGACCTCCCAGGCAAAGCACCACGTTCCCATGTTGAGAAGGACAAGGGCCTGTTCCTCCCCAACCATGGTTAGAATCTAGGAGCCCATTTTAAAAATAAGGGGACCCTCAAAGACCATCCTACATAAATGAGCAAGTACATCGATACTACCGCCACTTGTTCACAAAACACAAAAATTGCCCCACAATCAGTGGTGGCTGCTCCATTAGGGGCGCCACCCCCCAATCTACGCGCCCGGTCTCTAATTTACATGCAGGGCGCCAGACACATGGATTACAATGGGTTTTTTTTTCTTTTGGTTAGAGCCGGAGGCGCTAATTGGCTTCAAAAAAGGGTGGGCTCAGGTACAATTAATATTCACTATTGTCCTCCTGCGTCTCTTCCCAGCCAGGAAGTGGGTCCTGAGATCTGGAATTTATCACATGTGTAATGGCATATATTTACAACACATTCATCAGTCACTGTGTTTCATTATGTCAGGATGTTGATATGGTTTATCATATAGAGGGTTAAATTAATGCCCATTCATGTGATCACGGTTATACCTGAAGATAGTTTACGTGGTGTTTTCTTTTCTTTTTATCACTATTCAATGTACAATATTGTGTTGTCTATACAAAGGTATTTTTGGCCACGTACACATTATCCAGGTTTTGCTGTGGCCCCTCCTGATGTCAATTATCTAATTGTTCAATCTCTTGATTGTCTAATTATTATGTATGTTTGGTTATATATATGCACTGTTCACATATTTTGGTCAAGCTATGAGTAAGCATCTACTGTAGGGTGCGAAACGCGTCAGTTGGACCTTCTGTTCGTTGTCTGTATCACCCTTTGATGCAATAAAATCGTTTTTGGAAATTGGATCGTTTGAGTTCAGCTACTTCCAACCTTGTTGCTGTTACTACCTACAGGTAAGCCTATAATAAGGCTAACCTGAAGGTACCGTAAATATCTCCTAAACTTGCACAGTTTAAGAGATAATCACTATATAGCCTGCTGCTGACGTCATCGGCGCATGTGCACTGAAGGAACGGCCCACTTGTGTCGTTTCTTCAGGGCCCGTTCTGTGACCGCATGCGCGCGAGAGTGATGCAATTGCGGCCCTGGCCAATCACAGCACCGGAGCCCGCAAACCTGGAAGTAACTCCGGTGAAAGATGTTGGCCCTGCCAGCGGTGTGCCAGAGCCTATTCAGGGCATTGTTCTAGGGTAAGTATTTCATAATGAGCTAGTATGCAATGCATAATAGCTCAGTATGCCTTTGTCTTGCAGGTTTTTTGGAGGTTTACAACCTCTTTAAAGATGAACTTCAGATAGAGAAAAAGGCACCCACTAATGCTTTATTTCAATACAAGCTTTGTAAATTCCTGAATGTAACTTGATGTCAGTCTCTAGCCATCTCTGTACAACATGACTCAAGGAAAAGCAGAAGCAGCATGTGAGGAGGTGCAGCGGCAGTAAACACTCTAAGTCCAGTTGCAGAGAACAGAACTTGTATTGATGTAAAAGTTCAGCAATTCACAACAAGCCCAGCGGGAAGGTGCCCGAGCAGGAACACTCACAGAATGCAACAGCGATGTGTAGCAGAACAGTTCTCAGATGTGCCGACATCGTCTGTCTTGAGGGGCGGAAATCAGCTATACCTAAATGGGGAGATGTCCAGGAAGAATGGCGTGACCCTATCCTTTCCCTGGTCGACTGGAACCTCTCCCTGCCGCTAATCACTGTCTCTGTCAGACAGGTGACCAGTCCCTACACTACCCACACGCAAAATGTGTGTCAAGTCTGGGAGCCAGGAACATAAATAGGTTCTGTGTGACCCAATATGGCTGCCAGAGCCACATGGGGCGGCAGCATTCAATCGCATAGCCTCCCCAGTGACCCAGGAAACCATAAAGCAACCATAGAGGAGAAAATAGACTGCACCTGCCTAAAAGCACAAGGAGCCAAACAGTTGTGCTGCAGTGCAAACACCATGCCAAAAGGAGGTGAAAAGCAGAGAAAAATCAGGTCTCTACTGCTGCCAGGCAGGACTGTGCTATGTGGCAGAGCTGTGGCTGAAATTACGATGGTTGGCATTGTCAGTATGCCATCTGAAGATATGCAATTCATCTTCAGCATACCTGAATGCTTGTACGAAGTCATTTTCTGATCAATAAGATTACTTAATGAAAGCATTCAGGCTTGCTAATAGTGAACTGTATATCTGCAGAGCAGTGTGTAAATTTAGTATTGGATGGGCAGAAATAAAAATTTGTAAAAAAAAAAAAAAGTGTATTAAGCTGTTTGCCTGGAGTTTGTTACCTTTAAAATGAGGCTTTAGATTCCCTGATACAATGAAATGCTAAAACATTTTGCATTTCTATACCACCTTTTTTATAGGCAGATTCTAGTTTAGTAGACAGAATAGCATAATCATCTGCATTACAATTCCACCTTTAAAAAGAATGGTTAGATGAATGCAGAGGTCAGCTGCTATATGTGCTGTTGGTGACAGGGTAGATCTTAGCTCTGATTACACATGGTATTCTGAAATGAGTAACAAAGGAGCATTTTGTAATGGTTGGTGAAAAAACTGCCTCGACCAGGAATTTTGGCACACTCCGGAAATACCGATATAATTTAACAGTTTTACAAATATTTGAGTCTCATATTTACTGTCTTGCACCAGTAAAATGCAGGAGTCAACAGTAGCTGTTGTTTTTCCATCCTGATCCAAAGGAAATGAAAGAACTTTAGTGCAAATAAATCTGTTTTAGTCATTAAACAAAAAATTATGTATAGGTATTTTATATGGTTAATGTAATTTTGAATTATGAATAATTGAATAATGTGTTTCAATTACACAGGAGAGCTTAATGAATGCCATAACATTAACTCTTTTGGCTTTTTTTTTACATTAGAGGAAAGAAAGGATTTCCAGTTCTTAGCTGCAAGATAGAATTAAATTAATTTCACTGTCTAGCATGTAACGATAGAGGGCGCTGTTTTACTTGTTCAGATGATACCACCATGTTGTATGGCTGCTGAGGAGTAGGGAACAATATAAAATAAAGCCTGTATTGTACATTTGAATTCAGGTCACCTGTGATTCTTTGTTTGTGGCAAACATAGTTTTTCTTTAACACTATTAAATAATATATAACATTTTTATCACATTTATAGTTTGGAATTTTGAAGTTCAGCACTGTTGATAGCAGCTTGTAGGAGATATTGCTTAAATTTCCTTTTCATTTTTAACTTTATCAACTGTAAAACAAGTGGGCGCACTTGGGTTCCTCTCTGGGTGCTCCAAGGTGGCCGCGGTGTGCATGGGTGCACATGTGCGCGCGCGTCGCTTCCTTTGACACTCGTGTCTGCGCTGTGGGTCTCTACATGCCCGCGATCTGCCAGTGACGTCAGCCACCGGCAGATTGGGGGAGGTATTTAAGCATGGCAGATGCAGTCTGTCTTAGTGCTTAAACACAGCAGAATATGAGGAATTTGAGAGCATGCACTGTACTGGATGTTTTCACATCCTATACACCAAATGTCTTTTTGCTTACCTTGTTAGATTCCTCTGGGGCATTTAGTCCGCTAGCTCAGTGGCTATCGTGTATTACGTTTTCCCAAGAGCAACCAGGGAACCTTGTTGGATAATAGGATTGCCCTGCTCCTCTTTCTTTTCTCTAAGACATTTTTCTTTTTTAAGAAATCTCTTTCTCATCATTATTTCAGGTAAACTTAATAATATCAATCTTGAATATTTCCACTACATGTGTGGTTTATTGTACATAACTTTTCTGCACATATATAGTTAAATAGATATATACTTATAAGTGTACATATGTACCTACTATTTTTCAGCCTTGTCTGATGTCCAGTGTGCCTCCCCTATGATCCTCGTTTTTGCCATTTTCTTTTGGCAACCCTCTCCAGGACCCTTTGGGTATATACAATTGATGGTGACATACCAATTATATTGGTATGTAACTAGTGTTGAGCGAACCCGGACTGTAACGTTCGGGTCCGTACCGAACTTTGGGGTGTCCGGGACCCGGACCCGAACACGGACATTTCAAAAAATGTTCGGGTTCGGTCTGGGGTTCTGGTATTTTACTCCATGTGTTGAGAAGCTGCAGGGCAGACAATCAACAAGTGTTTCACTAGTTTGCCCTTAGAAGCCATCACAGCCATGCCTACTAATGGCATGGCTGTGATTGGCCAGTGCATCATGTGACCCAGCCTCTTTATAAGCTGGAGTCACTTGATGCTGCAGTCACATGCTCTTGGGTTAGCTGTAGGGAGAGGTAGCTGACGGCGTCAGGGAGAGATTAGAGACATTTTGACAACATCTGATCCTGCATCCTGAGATAGATTACTTTACTACTGCTGTGCTGTTGCTCTGAGGACAGATAGCAGAAATTTGAGATTTCACATAACGCTGCTTTGAGTTGCAGATCAAACTCTGCATAAAACAACGATCGCTACGATCGTGCTCAACGATCAGATTGTTGGAGGAATTTGAGATTTCAAATACTGCTGCTTAGAGTTGGAGATTGCAGAATAAACTCTGCCTAACGCAACGATTGTTACGATCGTACACAACGATCAGATTGTTGGAGTCATTTGAGATTTCACATACTGCTGCTTTGAGTGACACATTGCAGATCAAACCCTGCCTAACACAACGATTGTTACGTTCGTACACAACGATCAGATTGTGGGATCGTACACAACGATCAGATTGTGGGAGTAATTTGAGATTTCACATACTGCTGCTTTGAGCGATCTGACTTCACTAGGTAGAGGCTTTTGCTTAGAGGGACAGATTCTTGTTCATAAACCATTGCCTACTCCTATAGGACCAGCTGTTGCTGTAAGTGACACATTATTGTTGAAAAATCATCTCCTAGTTCTAAAGGGAGAGTTTCCAGCTGTTGGTGTGAGCAGTGCATTTCTTGCACCAAAATAAAAAGTCCGGCTACGTTGGTGTTTTAAAAAAAAAAAGGTATTAATTGGTATTAATAAATACTTACATAGGGCTACATAATACATTTGCGGGCCCAATGAGGAGAGCAAATAAGGGACGTGGTCATGGTGCTGCTGCTGATGCTGGTGCTGCTGGTGTTGGTGAACCTCCTGTTGGAAGGAGAGGACGTGGTCGAGGTGTGCCAGCTACACGCACAAGGGAAACACCTTCATTAGGTAGCCAACAGAACCTTCACCGGTATATGGTAGGCCAGAATGCCCCTCAACGATTGGTGAGGCCAGAACAAGTACAGGCGATAGTAGATTGGGTGGCTGACAATGCCTCCAGTTCCTTCACATTGTCTCCCTCCCGGTCCCTTGATGAAAGCTCAGAGTTGGCACCTGAACCCCATGGCCATCTGTCTTTCACCTTAGCCCCTTGTAAATCAGCCAAGCAGTCTGAGCCCCAAGTCATGCAGCAGTCTCTTATGCTTTTTGATGACTCTGCTGGTGTGCTTTCCGTGGGCCATCCACATAGCTCTACCCCAGAAGTGGAAGACATTGATTGCACCGATGCCCAGCCACTTCTGTTTCAGGATGAGGAAATGGAAACACCACCGCAGCACGTCTCTGATGATGACGAAACACAGGTGCCAACTGTTGTGGCTTTCTACAGTGTGCAGACTGACAAAGAGGGCAGTGGTGAAGAGTGGGTGGAAGATGATGTGGAGGATGATGAGGTCCTAGACCCCACATGGAATGAAGGTCATGCGAGTGACGTGTGCAGTTTGGAGGAAGAGGTGATTGTCGCACAGAGGTACCAGCACAGAAAAAGAGGAAGCAGGTTGCAAAAGCGGAGCGACCGTCTTCTAGACAGTACTCCTGCTACTACCCACCGCACTCAGGGACCTAGCACACCAAAGGCAGCTCAAAGGAGTTCCCTGGCGTGGCAGTTCTTCAGACAATGTGCTGACGACAAGACACGAGTGGTTTGCACGCTGTACAATCAGAGCCTGAAGCGAGGCATAAATGTTCTAAACTTGAGCACAACCTGCATGACCAGGCATCTACATGCAAAGCACGAGCTGCAGTGCAATAAGCACCTCACAATCCAAGAAAGGTCTCGGGCTCCTCCTGCTTCCTCTTCTGCTGCTGCCTCAGCCTCTTCCTCCACCTCTACAGTGCCACTGTCACCTGCCACCCAACAAACAGACGATGTGACAGCAACGCCACCATGTCCGCCACCGTCCCCAAGCATTTCCACACGGTCCCATGGAAGCTTACAGCTGTCCATCTCCCAAACACTGGAGAGAAAGAGGAAGTACCCCCTACCCACTCGTGATCCCTGGCCCTGAATGCCAGCATTTCAAAATTCCTGGCCTTTGAAATGCTGTCATTCTGTCTGGTGGACACGGACAGTTTTAAAAACCTGATGGCCGTGGCTGTCCCACAGTACGTGGTTCCCAGCCGCCACTACTTTTCCAGACGAGCCATCCCTTCCCTGCACAAACAAGTCGGGGACAAGATCAAGTGTGCATTGTGCAACGCCATCTGTGGCAAGGTCCACATAACCACTGATACATGGACCAGTAAGCACGGGCAGGGACGCTATATCTCGCTTACTGCACACTGGGCAAATGTAGTGGCGGGTGGGCCTGAGCCGGCTAGCCATTTGGCACATGTCCTTCCACCACCGAGGATTGCAGGGCATTTCTCTTTGCCTCCTGTTGCCTCCTCCTCCTACTGCGCTTCCTCCTCATCGACCACCCACTCATCCGCTCAGCGTAACACCTTCACCACCAACTTCAGCACATTCAGGGGGAAATGACAGCAGGCTGTTTTAAAACTGATATGTTTGGGGGATAAACCCCACACTGCGCAGGAGCTGTGGATGGGCATTGAACAACAGACCAATGAGTGGTTGTTGCCCCTGAGCCTCAAGCCCGGCCTGGTGGTGTGCGATAATGGGCGAAATCTCGTAGCAGCTCTGGGCCTAGCCAGTTTGACGCACATCCCTTACCTGGTGCATGTGCTGAATTTGGTGGTGCAGAGATTTCTAAAAAACTACCCGGATATGTCAGAGCTGCTGCAGAAAGTGCGGGCCATCTGTGTGCGCTTTGGCGTTCTCACCCTGCTGCTGCTCGCCTGTCTGCGCTGCAGCGGAACTTCGGCCTTCCCGCTCACCAGGGATGTGGCACAGGAGGAAGAGGGATCATTTCCACTGTTATCAGGCCAGTCATTCACAAGTGGCTCAGAGGGTGGGTTCCTGAACCAGCATAGGCCAGGTAAAAAATTTTCAAGCCAGGGCACAGTTCTGGAGGATGAGGAGGGCGAGGATGATGAGGAGGAGGAGGAGGAGGAACTGTGTTCACAGCAGGGTGGCACCCACGCAGCTCGCGGGCATCACTGGAGCATGGCTGGGGGGATATGGAGGACACAGATGATACACCTCCCACAGAGGACAGCTTGTCTTTGCCTCTGGGCAGCCTGGCACACATGAGCGACTACATGCTGCAGTGCCTGTGCAACGACAGCTGAGTTGCCCACATTGTAACTTGTGCCGATTACTGGGTGGTCACCCTGCTGGATCCCCGTTACAAGAACAACGTGCCATCCTTCATTCCCTCACTGGAGCGTGATCGGAAGATGTGCGACTACCAGCGCACGCTGGTAGACGCGCTGCTGAGGGCATTCCCAAATAACACCGGGGGCTCAGTAGAAGCACAAGGAGAAGGCAGAGGAGGAGGAAGAGGTCGCCAACGCAGCTGTGGCACCGCCGGCACCTCGGAAGGCAGGGTTAGCATGACCAAAATGTGGAAAAGCTTTGTCAGCAGCACTCCACAACAAACAAAACCACCAGCTGATAGGCAACGTCTTAGCAGGAGGCAGCATTTCAGCAACATGGTGGGACACTATTTGTGCACACGCCTACACGTACTGACTGATGGGTCTGCCCCATTCAACTTCTGGGTCTCCAAATTGGGCACATGGCCTGAGATTGCCCTTTATGCCTTGGAGGTTCTGGCCTGCCCTGGAGCCAGTGTATTGTCTGAAGGTGTGTTTAGCACGGCAGGGGGCGTTATCACAGACAAGCGCAGCCGCCTGTCCACAGCCAACCTGGACAAGCTAACGTTTATTAAAATGAGCCAGGCATGGATCCCGGAAGACTTGTCTGTACCTTGTGCAGTATAGACATTTATACCAGCCTCACACAGCCATTGGTATACTTAAGTGAACTTATTCTTTTTTTTTTTTTTTTTAATATGTCTCAATATTTTGGGGGCTACCCCAATTAGAAAAAAAAACAAACAAACAAACAAACAGTGTTGGCTACCTCCTCCTCCTCCACCACCGCCACTTCCACCTACACCGCCACGGTCACTGCCTCCTCAACCTCCTACTCCACATCCACCTCCTCCTCCATTTTTTATTTTCCCTATCCACATTTGTTTGCAGGGCACTTGTCCTATTCTTACCCCCATTTTGCTTCCTTTTGCAGCCCTCTAGCCCCTTTCAGGACTTTTTTAGAGCCATTTTAGTGCCCAAAAGTTTGGGTCACCATTGACTTCAATGGGGTTTAGGGTCAAGTTCGGGGCCGAACTCTAACTTTTTTGTGAAGTTTGGCGCACTTGCCGAACCCGAACATCCAGGTGTCCGCTCAACTCTATTGCCAACCAAACCGCTATGTTGTCCATTCTGATGGTAGGACCGCCATCACCTCCTACAGGTACATGAATCATACTGTATTGCCGCTGCCCATGTGCCTATGATCACTTCAGCACCCCAAGCACAGCTGCTTGCTGCTGTACCAATTGACACTTCCAACAACAGATGCAACACACAACCAGAACAAAATTATGATGGCAATAGGCAAGAGGTTTCGGCCTCACAAGCCCCACAAGTTGTTACTCGATCTGGAAGAGTGTGTAAACCCAATCTATAGTTCCAAGACTTTATCACACACTGACTCTTACCCAGCATTTTGTGTTTTACAGTGTAGTTTGCTATTGTTCTTTGCTATGCTTCACTCCTTCTTGGTTCTATATTACACTTCATTTACACATGCATATCTCTTCTTAAAATGGAAAAGATGTAGAATATGTTCTTGTTGTATTTGCATAGTTGTGTTAGGGGGTGGAACAGGAAGTAGGAAGTTATGAAGTGAAACTAGAAGAAACTGTCTTATATGTGTCTCTCTGCTGACTGAATAAACAAGCACCTCAGAAGATCCATCTGACTACTCATCATTACTTCTACAAACATTTACACCCTCCCACTCTCAGTATGCCTTAGTTTTTTTTTTTTTAAAGCAGTATTTAAGGTGTGGATCACAAGCAAACAGGACCTGTGTCCCTTAATGAACTCCAAAAAAACAGATCTTATGGTGCAAAAATCTAGTTTTCTTTATTGCTCATTATTGTGACACAGGATCAGAAGGTATTCTGATACGATTGGGATGTCCGAAAGCAGTCCAAGTAAGGGGTGGGCAACACAGCAAACAAAACACTAACAGACGCACATTACAAAAATAAAACTAACAAAAATGGCAGTCTGGAGCGTAACCACTTGCTGTCTGGCCATTGTAGATAAACAGTCAGACAGCTAATACCTGAGGGTGGAAGGGTATACATGTACAGCCTCCCACTCTTGCTGCTTGTGCGCACCCTGTGATCATCTGCATTGATACAGCAGATCACTGATCATGGTAATAAAATTGGCCCTGTACCATGTGATAGTAATCACATATGTAAACAAAGGCTGCGTGCTGCAGCTAGTGTTCTGTTTCCTGTCACAGCTGTAGTGCCACCCCTGTAGGAGCCGCTTGATGATTTTGGGTTCTCTGTTCTGCACCTCAACTCCAAGAATGGCCTCAGCCTCTCTGGCACACCTGGTTAGATATAAAATGACTGCAAACATGTTTAAGAATGCAAGTAAATCCTCTTCTGTAGCTCACTAAGATGACAATTGAGTCCACGTAACACTCAAACTTTTATCTATTCTTGTACTCCCTTCAGCCTTTTTCTCTCTCTTTCTCTCTCTCTTCATACTACTCTTTTTTCTGGCCTATCCCTCTTTACCTTCTCTTTTATACCTAATGGAACTTTTAGCAATTGTAAACTACGGACAGAGGTTCCAGTTTGCTGGTAATAAACAGAATAGCCATAGGGAGCGAGGAAGACTTTAATCAAACATAGCAAGGTCTACACTTTGGTATGACGGGGGGGTGGTTCTCTTTCTAGGAGCGTTTGGATGGGGGAGGGGGAGGTACAGGGGGTTCCTCTTACTCATTTG
>BLSH010374717.1:337532-351581 GCA_018402905.1 Glandirana rugosa
CTTGAAGCCCTGTTTCAGGCCCAGGCCCAGGCCTGCCTTGGGCTTGCTAGCGTGCCTGTTGCTTTTTTTTACTTGATTTTAATTTATTTTCCCTATCCCAATTTATTTGTAGGGCACTTGCCCTAGTTTGAAGAAGATTTTAGAACAGTTATATGGCTTCTACCGTTAATTAATCCTTTTCAGACACAGTTTGAAGATGATCCACATTCACCTCCATTTTTGCTTTTTTTATGTTTTTATTTTTTTAAAAATATTTACAGTTATTTCCCTGTCCCCATTTTTTTGTAGGGCACTTGCCCTACCCTTACCCCCATTTTACTTCCTTTTGCAGCCCTCTAGGGCTTTCCAGGACTTTGTTACAGCCATTTTTGTGCATAAAAGTTCGGGTCCCCATTGATTTCAATGGGGTTCGTTGTCCGTGCGATCGTTCGGGTTCCGTCCGGACCCGGACCCGGACTTTGTCCCGAAGTTCGGACGGACCAGCAGAACCCGAACTTCCAGAGGTTCGCTCAACTCTATCCCACAGGCCTTCCAACTGAGCTTTGCCTGACTAGAACTATTTATTTGAATATTGAACTTGCACTCTGGGCTTCAACACAGATTGATGCACATACCAAGTTTGGTATCCCCGTTGTGCAGATCTGGCCTTCGTCTCACTGCCTCCAACTGTAGCTTCACGAGATCACACTCAGTCTCCTGACAAGGCTTCTGGGTCTCTCACTGCCACTTGGTCCCCTGTGCTTCCTACAGCCAACCGCTGTATCTCCCGAGTGTCCCCACACCAACTTGCTGGGTCCCTTCCTTGGCTACTTCAGCCCAACTGCTGAACTCTCTTGCAAGCATCAACCCCTATATTCCTCTGGGTTCCTAGCTTGACTTCTGATGAGACTTTTCCAACTTTTCCACTGTCCCCCAGCTAGTGAAAAAGGCTGCTCTGGCACTCTCCCCGACTCAACACTCTGGCCTCTAATAACAGAAACGTTGTCCCTCGTAGGCGACAGCTTCTGACCCTTGTTCACACTTTGCCTCTGGTGACAGGAACGTTTGTCTTCCATTAGAACTCTGTCCCTTCACCTCTGACAATAAGGGGTTCTCTTGCTGGAAGAACCCATGCAACTTGGTTAGGCTTCTGGCATGAAGCCCCGACCCTGCGCTGCTGCTTTTGTCCTGTGTAGGCCTCAGACTGCCCAGCAACCAGGTGCTCCTGGAGAGGCCCCAGGCTTCCGGCCTAGAAGCCGGAAGCTTTCAACACATGTCCACCCAGACAGCCATCCAGGTGGCACAGAACACTGATCACCTGACTTCTCCCAAATATATAGGCTCTCCCAGCAGGCCATGAGGCCCAAGAAAACCCCTGCCCATTGGCTGGAGTAGCCCATCATACATATTCTCAGTTCATATATACCTTATCTTTGCCAATGCCATCAGCAGCAGTGCCACCCAATGGCAGAGGAGAGAAGTGCATTAAACTTAGCGTTAGGAAGAGAATCAGGAGATCCCCTAACAATTGGCTAGGCCATTTACCACCCAGCAAACTAAATTTGACAGCACACCTTTCAAAACCAGGGTGCTACATTCCTATTCAAAATATGATATTTAAAAGTCTTGGCATGCGTCTAATTAAATACATTGAGGGGGGGGGGGTCTTTGCAAAATGGGTCATTTTGTGGGTGTTTCTCCTGTTCTTGCACTCTAGGGTCTCAAACAAATATGATGGGCAGTTAGGAAATCAAATACAAAATGTATGGTCCTTGAAAGCCTGAAGGTGCTTCTTGGATTTTGGGCCTCTCTATGCATCTCAGCAGTGAAAAAGTCTCACACATGTGGTATCCCCATACTTGGGAGGAGTAGCAGAATGTGGGAGAAATAACAACTTTGTAAAATAACATATTTTATTTAACCACTTCAGCCCCGGAAGGATTTCCCACTTTAGGACCAGAGCACTTTTTGCGATTCGGCACTGCGTCCCTTTAACTGACAATTGCACGGTTGTGTGACATTGTACCAAAACAAAATTGGTGTCCTTTTTTTCCCACAAATAGAGCTTTCTTTTGGTGGTATTTGATCATCTCTGCGTCACTTCTGATCACCGCTATAAACAAAAAAACTGACAATTTTGAAAAAAAAATTTTTTTTACTCTTTGCTATAATACATATCCAAAAAAAAATATATACTTTCTCATATTTGTGGTAAAAAAAAAATCGCAATCGGCGTATATCCATTGGTTTGTGCAAAGTTGCCAAGTTTACAAACGATGAGAATTTAATTTATGGCGTTTTTTACTTTTTTTTTTTTTTACTAGTAATGCCGGCGATCTGTGATTTTTAGCAGGACTGCGATATTGCGGCGGACATGTCAGACATTTTTGACACTTTTTTTGGGTTAACTGTGTCCCCTAGGCGTGTTCAAACAGTTTATAGACGGCGATTCACGTTATGCTGCTACTCTGCAGCAGTAAATGTACGCGAGCCGGTCGTTAACCGGTTAATTTCTTCATTTTATAAAAAATTGTGGCAAACAAATTACAACTTCAAAAAATTCACCATGCTTCTTACTAAATACCTTGGAGTATACACTTTCTGAAAATGTGTCATTGTTGGGTGTTTACATGATCCTGACATTTTAGACCTCAAGAAATGAGATAGGCAGTCTGTACATCAGGGTTGATACATTTCAAATATATATTCTATAGTTTGTAGATTCTAAAATGTATTACTTTCACACAGTCTAAATAATATACATGTATTTGTTTTTGTTTTTTGTTCTACCAAATAAATGTAGCAGAATACATTTTGGCTTAAATTTGTGGGAAAGGGAACAGTGTTACATATTTAAAAAAAAAACATTTTTTTGCTTGATATAGTAAAAAGAAAATAAAACTGTGGTGAATAAATGCCACCAAAACAAAACTCTGTCTGTCTATAAAATGAATTTGGGTACAATATTGCATGCCTGAATAATTGTTAGTCAAATTATCGCAGTGCTGAAATATGGCCTGGACAATAAGGGGGTTTAACATTCTGGCTTTCAAGTGGTTGAATAGCTGCCTGAAGGACCTTACATCTGAAGCTGGCATCAGGTGAGGCCTGAACATTCACCTGATAAGAGAACAAAGGACCACATGGCAGCCTTGCAAATCTGCAAAACATTTGCCTGATGCATAAAAGCCAAAAGGGCATAGACTGAAGTAGTAGAGTGTACCTTGAGAGGAAAAGGTGGACGTAGGTGGAACATTTTCCCTAGGACCATAAGCTTGAATAATGGTCTGTCTAAGCCACTGAGAAATTGTGAAAAGAGAGGCTGGCTCCTCGTTATGGAGTCCATTAGGAATGATTTAAAAAAAACAGTCAGTATTTCTAATGGAAGCAGTGGCTGAGAGGTAAACCAGCAGAGCACGATCTTCAACAAGGCAGTGAATGTACATTTTCTTTTTATGTACTGAAGCTTGACAGAGAGATGGAAGAACAATGTCCTGATTGAGGTAAAAGGCCAAAAATACCTTAGAAAGAAAGGAGTCTGTCAGCCAAATCCTACCTTATCGCTGCATAAAGTTAAAAAGGGTCCTTTACAGGATAAGCCTGCCAGCGCAGACACAAGTCTTGACCAATGAATGGGAGGTTTTTTTGAATATGATTGCAAGATCCATGTGGCCTTCCTTGGTTTTGGAACAGTGAAAAGATTGAAGCAAATATCCTGAAACACCTGTCTCCTGAAACCACAACAATGACTCCCTGATTTAAAAGATTTGCAAGAGCAGCATGGAGGTCTGCTATCCTGTGTGGCGACATGGTGGTGGTGGGGTTTGTAACCCTTGGACACCACATCTCTTACCCAAGCATGAAAGATGCTTTCTGACCAGGTGCCTGCAAAGGCCAACTGGCATTTCCTCTCTTTGATAAGTGGGTATGTTTCTTCATGCTGAAAAAGACTTGCCTGCAGGCTGGGAGGATTTTCAGGCCCATGGTTTGTAGTGGTACTGGGTTCCTCCCTTATGCTTAATTTTTACCTGAGAAGTCTGGAAGCAATAAAGGAACCCTTATTGGCTTCAGAGGCAAGAGTAAGTTTGCCAAATTGAGGCTTAGGTTTCTCCTGCTGTGGTAGATGAGTAGGGGATCCAAATTGGTTTATCAGCATGCACTAAAAGACAGCCAACAAGTTTCAAGGGACAGAAAACCATTCCCCTTCATCAGGGCTTCAGCTAACATTAGAAACTTGCATAGACTCAAAATAGGGCTTTCCTTTGTAAATCTATTGAAAGTGATACTAAACACACACAATTTTATTTGCATTATTTCTTCTCTGTATGTTGATGATGGCACTGTAATTATTTTAATAAGAAAATTGAAGTACCTTTTTTCCTAAGCGATATACAGCTGTCACAGCTCTATCCCAGCCTATCTTCAAGAAAACAGTGGCAGAAGGAGGCTTTAGTCCTATGCTACTGGTCACATGTTCAAGATTAAAAAAAGCAACCTTTGATATACAGAGCAAAACAAAATAATTAATATCAATAAACTGTTTTAAATTGTCATAAAACTATATATTTGAAATCAAATCTTTATTATTGTTTGGCAATATTGTGGGCGGATTTCTGCCAATCACATGTGTCTTACGCATTCAGTCTGTGTCTTAGAATAAGAGGGAGGTGAAGCCTTCATCAATCAAAATGTAATATCCCACCCCTATTGTGTTTATGTTGTTAGTGGGCACGGAGGAGGAGGGATGGAGTGGGTTGTCATTTACCACTGTGTTACACCCAGTTACAATACTATCCAGCAGCTTCTGCATGAATGGCAGTAAAAGCCATTATATACAGTACTCTGTCACTATAGGTGGCAGCAAGAACCAACTGGGGTGTGAACATAGTATGCTACTTTTCAGCTGATGTTGCAGCTAATAAACAGAGCTTGGGGTGATGGTGTCTCTGATCTTTCCTCAGATTTTAGTCTCAAAAGTTTTGGCTTTATTAATGGAGAGATGCATTCAATTGCTGTGTTTGGTTTACACTTCCTGTGTGCTCTACATATTGAATCTGAAAATAGAGAAAAGGCATAATTAGAAAGAGATTAACTGAAGGAGCAGCTTACAGTGACATCCGAGTGTTTGGAAGACACTGCAAGCAAGGCAAAAGATTTAGAAAGTAGGGTAATCAAAGTTAAACATGCAGTGGCTTTGAAGTGTGTTCAAACCTCTGTAGGCAGAGCTGAAGATTTGAATGAGCAATGTGCAGCTCTCATAAACAAGTCTAATGATGCCGTAAAAAAGGACAAAGGCCCTAAGCCTGTAAGCAAAAGTAGGACATGTGCCACTATTACTTCCCATAAGTGGGAAGCTGAGTATTTGATCAGCTCAAATGATTGCCGAGTTGAGTCAGATACAAGGAAGGCATGGCCTATGGTTTCCAGGAGGCACATGTGGATTAATTTACTTAAGGTGGGGGTCCTTAGAGAGGAAATAGATGGGATTCCTACACCAGCATTGCTATAGAAATGGAAGCAAGTGATTGGGAATGGTAGAATTGCAATAAAATGGGCCATTTTGCTAGAATGTGCCATGCTGTGAAGACTGGACAGCAGCAGACCTGTGTTCTTCCCAGGACAGCACAAAGAGACATACAACTTTATTTGTTGCATTGGAAGTCAATGCCTTTCCGTGAAAGTGTTTCAAAGCAACAGTGGGCACCCTACAATAGTTTTGCATTAGAACTGGATAGATAGAAAAATATGAGCAGTGAGCTATGTTTTTGGCACAGTTGGAAGGAACATATAATCTGCTTTGTCTCTTACTCTTTTCAGTTACTGAGCATCGAGAGGTGGAGCAAGCAGAGCAGGTGACCATGCTAGATGGGAGGAGGCAGACCAGAAGAGATCCTGTGGAAGATGCGGTTGATTTCTAAATTGGAGTGGACTTTCATCTGAGCATTTCCTTATGGCCAAGAGGAAAAGAGACTTTCATCTGGGACTTTCTTTCCACAAACTGCCAAAGACATTGCTAACCCTGCTCAAAGGTATATTGGAGCCTCCTAGGAACAAAAAATCTGACCGCCCAAAAGATACGGGGGTCGAAAGGGAATTACCATTTACAATACAGGGGGTTTACTTCGCCCTTTCCCGGACAAAAGGCTTTAAGAGATGTTGAATTTTCCTATATTATGCTATAAAGTGAAGAGGTGGTATGTGTTGCCATGGCTAAATTGTAGTGACCTTATGTGCCCTAATATGGAGTTAGATATATTTTTGAAACCATGTGTTTTCAGGGAAGCCAGGCTCCCCCCCATTGATATGTAAATAAACCAGTTTGATAGGTTTTGGAACCGAGAAGAGGACAGGAATTGGTGGGAGGGGCTTAGGGTCTTTTGAAAGGAACATGGGGTCAGACAAAGTTTGGTGTTTGGAAGGACAGGGAAACAAGACATGGCTGCTAGAAGCTTACATCTTGACCCCTAAGTTGAGTAACTTGTTTAGTTTACTTATTGCTTATATTTGTAGGAATATTTTTGTAAGCTATGAGTTGTGTTGTATTGTGTATCCTACAGTTGTATGTGCAGCTTTTCTGTTTAGTAAAGCATTGATACGCTACAGAAGTCTAAGCTTCCTTGGTTTTACCGCAAGACCCTTAATAGATAACTGCAAATCAAAACAATCATATAATAATGTATTATAAAACTTTGTAAATGTTATATATGGGGTGTATGGACTGCAGTCTGGGGTACTAATCCATGGTGTACAGGTTGGGTATTATTGTACTAGAGTTCTTCTATGGTGTCCAGGGACAGTACCAGGGTTCTTGTCCTTAAATGATAAATCATATAATCTATATTATAAACCCCTTCTTCTGATACCTATGGACAATGTATATGTTCTATATCAGGTGTATGGACTGCAGTCTGGGGTTTTAATCCATGGAGCACTGTGGATTGTTTGATGCCCCACCAAAAAAAATACACCACCAGCCACCACTGCTCCTAGGACACTAGCAAAAAACGAAGGCATACTGGGAGTGAGAGGGGTTATACCCTGTTGACCAACATCTTTTTGGTTTGCCAGTATCCAATTCCTCCTTAAGGCAGCAGTATAACCCAATCATATCAGAATAACTTCTGTACCCCTGTCCCTCAATGAATTATATAATATTACATAATGGTCCCTGAAGAAGGAGGCTAATATTTTGATTCTCAGCCAAGTAAAGTTCTCTATGTTGGGCATTACAATACTATTGCTTTTTTTTGCTCCTAAATGAAAATGGAAATCCCTTTAAAGCTCTGGGCAAATAGCCTATTCCACCATTGAAAATATAAAAGGGAGCTGCCTTGTTTGTCCAAACCTGAGACATACACTGCCAAACAACACCACCAGCCCGTTGACCTGTCTAATGTTTCCTTCCGTTATGCAATATAGCTTGGTCACCTTCCTGTCCATGGCCTATGACTGGACAATAAAGGAACAGCAGCACACTGATGCGCTCATCCCTCAGCTTTCTCCTCCTGTATTTTTCTTGTCAGCAAATGAGAATGCAGCACATCTGATTGGCTTCTAGTGCTACCACTCCCTCTTCCAATCTGGTGTGCAGGGGATTACAAAAGGGTAATACTGTTTCTAATGTAGACACTTACACTAGTAGCATATAAAATATATTTAATATTATTATGAATTCATTACTGCATTAACTAGTGTTTATTTTATCTGCCTGGGGTTCTAGACTGGTAACATGTATACATTCAGCAGTCTCTAAGTCCTCTCTGCTTGTCCTGAATCTTGACTATTCTGATTTGCAAAGCTTTGATACTTCCAAGTAGTGTTAAAACTTTACCACTGTCCTCCCATACATTCCTATTTTTCACAACATTGGACTGCCTCACTGGTCAAAAGGAATGTGCAGGAGGCAGGAATGGACAGGCAAGCTTTAACAGTATCAAAGAATGGAGAAGCTTCTCTAGGTATCAGAACTTTGTACATGTTACCAGCCTATGCATTATTTTCTTCTTCCTTTTTTTTAAGGTATAATTACAATTATTTTAAAAAGTAAAATAATCTGGGGAATACAATAAAGCAGCAACTACTGCTTAATTTTTGCGCTAGTTTCATTAACACTACTGCCAAATTCAGTTAGTTATAACAACCATTTGTTACTATGGAGAGACAGATTCTTAAAGAATTACCACCAGTTTGCAGATCAGGAAACTTGTGGTAATTAGGACCAGCTAGTGTATGGAAGCACATCAGAGCTCAGAGTGCAGCATGTCTGCCCTGAAAGAGGGAGGTGAAGAGGGAGGCGCTGGAGGAGACCCCATCAGCCTGATGTCAGCAAAAGTGTCTCTGCAGAGCCTAATCCGCTGCTTGCAGATAAAGTGAGCTGCATATATATATATAGTATCTCACAAAAGCTGCTGGCAACAAAAGTGAGTACACCCCTAAGTGAAAGTGCCCAAATTGGGCCTAATTAGCCATTTTCCCTCCCCAGTGTCATGTGACTCATTAGTGTTACAAGTTCTCCGGTGTGAATGGGGAGCAGGTGTGTCAAATTTGGAGTTATCACTCTCACTCTCTCATACTGGTCACTGGAAGTTCAACATGGCACCTCATGGCAAAGAACTCTATGAGGATCTGAAAAAAAGAATTGCTGCTCTACATAAAGATGGCCTAGGCTATCAGAAGATTGCCAAGACCCTGAAACTGAGCTGTAGCATGGTGGCCAAGACCATACAGCAGGACAGGTTCCACTCAGAACAGGCCTCGCCATGGTTGACCAAAGAAGTTGATTTCACGTGCTCAGCATCATATACAGAGGTTTTCTTTGGGAAATAGACATATGAGTGCTGCCAGCATTGTTGCAGAGGTTGAAGGAGTGAGGGTCAGCCTGTCAGTGCTCAGACCATACTCCGCACACTGAATCACATTGATCTGCATGGCTGTTGTCCCAGAAGGAAACCTCTTCTAAAGATGATGCACAAGAAAGCCCGCAAACAGTTTTCTGAAGACAAGCAGACTAAGAACATGGATTACTGGAACCATGTCCTGTGGTCTGATGAGACCAAGATAAACTTATTTGGTTGAGATGGTGAGATGGTGTCAAGCATGTGTGGCGGCAACCAGGTGAGGAGTACAAACACAAGTGTGTCTTGCCTACAATCAAGCATGGTGGTGGGAGTGTCAAGGTCTGGGGCTGCATGAGTGCTGCCAACACTGTGGAGCTACAGTTCATTGAGGCAACCATGAATGCCAACATGTACTGTGACATACTGAAGCAGAGCATGATCCCCTTCCTTCAGAGGATGGGCTGCAGGGCAGTATTCCAACATGATAATGACCCCAAACACACCTACACTGCCTTGCTAAAGAAGCTGAGGGTAAAGGTGATGAACTGGCCAAGCATGTCTTCAGACCTAAACCCTATTGAGCATCTGCGGGGCATCCTCAAATAGAAAGTGGAGGAGCACAAGGTCTCTAACATCCACCAGCTCCATGATGTCGTCATGGAGGAGTGGAAGGGGACTCCAGTGGCAACCTGTGAAGCTCTGGTGAACTTCATGCCCAAGAGGGTTAAGGCAGGGGTGTACTCACTTTTGTTAGACATTAATGGCTGTGTGTTGAGTTATTTTGAGGGGACAGCAAATTTACACTGTTAGGCCTCATACACGCGTATGCTAAAAAATAAGCAAAACGTTGGGCCCGACATCAGGGAAAAATCTGCGTTTTTTTTCGGCATTTTGCATCGGCGTTAGTGATCGTCAGTGTCAATAAAAAAAAAAAATTCTTCTGCTATTTTTTAACCTAAAAACCTCTGCGTCAAAAACGCCGGTTAACACCGGTACGGCGTTAGTGAGCATTTTGCGGCTTCGGCGTCAAAAACGCCAAAACGTTACAGCCTTGGAACGCGCTGGCTGTGGGTTCTACTTTCAGCTCACTAGCGCCGACGCCCTCTACAGCTCAAAAACATCTGCGTTTTTATGGGGCCATTGACTAATATGGAGAGCTGCAAAAACGCCAAAAAATGTGGCGTCAAAAAACACCCGTGTGTATGAGGCCTTATACAAGCTGTACACTCACTACTTTACATTGTAGCAAAGTGTAATTTCTTCTGTGTTGTCACATGAAAAGATATAATACAATATTTACAAGAATGTGAGGGGTGTAGTCACTTTTGTGAGATACTGTATGTATATATATATATTTCCCTAGCCTGTGTATATAATAGCCTAGCCTGTGTATATGTTACTCTAGCCTGTGTATATAATATCCTAGCCTGTGTATATATTACCCTAGCCTGTGTATATAATATTCTAGCCTGTGTATATATTACCCTAGCCTTTGTATATATTACCCTAGCCTGTGTATATAATACCCTAACCTGTGTATATACTGTCCTATCCTGTATATATACTACCCTAGCCTGTGTATATACTGCCCTAGCCTGTGTATATACTGCCCTATCCTGTGTATATATTACCCTAGCCTGTGTATATACTGCCCTATCCTGTGTATATATTGCCCTAGCCTGTGTATATATTACCCTAGCCCGTGTATATATTACCCTAGCCTGTGTGTATATACTGCCCTAGCCTGTCCGTATACTGCCCTAGCCTGTGTATATACTGCCCCAGCCCATGTATATACTGCCCCAACATGTATATCTATTGCCCTATCTTGTGTATATAATACCCTAGCCTGTGTATATAATGCCCTAGTCTGTGTATATACTGCCCCAGCCTGTGTATACACTGCCCTAGCCTGTGTATATACTACCCTATCCTGTGTATATACTGCCCCAGCCTGTGTATATACTGCCCTAGCCTGTGTGTATACTATCCTAGCCTGTGTATATACTGCCCTAGCCTGTGTATATATTACCCTATCCTGTGTATCTAATGCACTAGCCTGTGTATATATTACCCTAGCCTATGTATATACTGCCCTATCCTGTGTATATACTACCCTATCCTGTGTATATAATGGCCTAGCCTGTGTATATACTACCCTAGCCTGTGTATATACTGCCCTAGCCTATTTGTATACTACTCTAGCCTGTGTGTATATGGCCCTAGCCTGTCTATATACTATCCTACAAGAAACGTACAGGAATGGCGCTGTCTCTAATATGATCAGATAAAAAGTATAATAAAAATATATAAGATATGTAAATTATTATGTAGAGGGTTAATATATCTTGTAGTGGAATGTGTTGGTGAAAAATAAAACAAACAATGCTCATACATAAAGTGTTAAGGGTCCCATAAAACACCTCAGGGTTAAAAAGTCCGTAAATGTCCGTAAATAAATAAATAGTGATTGCCGATATAAAAAGTAATAATAAAAAATGTGAAAGAAAATTCCAGAGAATGATTGATGTGAACAATGATGTAAAAAATAAATAAATATATCCAAAAAATAGTGGTCAAGAAATTGCAACAGTTTATAATAAATCCTTAAAAATATTATTCCTTCTGTAAACAGTCCAAACGGTGTGTGCCCAATAAGGTGACTTGTGTGCTCATCTAATCCACTGAGAAAGAAGGGTGACATCCACTTGTGCTCCCCCAGTTGTGCCCTCACTTACCAGATTTTTCTCACCCCTGCAGGGGTAGTGCACCTTTGGTAAATGGGGTCTTTGCGTCCTGCACCGGCTCCTCTCCCTTTAAGGGATGTGAATGTCCATGCTGTTCCTCCGCTCCTCTGTGTGCCGCGGCACAAGGGATCCGCTTAGAACCGCTCTATACCAGCCTTCCTTTCCGCTCGTCCATGGGTCCCATACGGAATAGGGGAGAAATGAAACGGATCCTCGATAGTGTATTATCGTATGGTAAATTTATTTAAAAAGTTTCCTTTAAAAACATCAAAAGCGTCTCCCGGTAAAAACAGAGCTGGCAGGCTTCACCTGCTTGAGGAAGGTTGGATCCTCTTCCTCTCCGCTCGCTCTGCATTCCACCTCGTGGAACCACCAAACCGGAAATGACGCAGTACGTTAGGCCACTATCCTAGCCTTTCCATAAACCTGCAGACCACGGCTGGAGGGAGGAAGCGAGCTGGTTCCACCATTATCTGCCTTCAGGCCAGGTTCAGAGGCGCAGATGTGTGCCTGCGGACCACGGCTGAAGAAATAGGTGGAGAAGCACTGCAAAAAATCTCCACAGCATACATGGGCAGGACAAAGGGGTGGAGTCAGGGGCAGAGCCAATGTGGGCGGCAATATTAGGTTTCGGCTAGGGTGTCAAAACGCATTGCATGAGCCCTGAGTCAACACTCTCCTCTTTTGAACTGGGTACTACTGAAGAGGTTACACAACTTTTATCAAATGCCCACTTAACCAATTGTCCCCTGGATCCTGTTCCCTCACAACTACTACGGTCACCCACTTATTCTATCCTATGCTCTATCACTCACATTTTCAATCTCTCCCTTTCTAGTGGCCTCCCCTATAAAACATGCGCACATCACTCCCATACTTAAAAAGCCCTCACTTTACCCCACCAATCTGAACAACTTAAGACCCATCTCATTGCTCCCATTCACCTCTAAACCTCTAGAATGCTTAGTCTACAATCCTCTTAGCTCCTACCTCAGTGAAAATAACCTTCTTGACCCCTTACAATCTGGTTTTCGCTTGCAGCACTCCACAGAAACTGCATTAATAAAACCCACTAATGAGTTACTAACTGCTAAAACCAATGGCCATTACTCCATACTACTACTACTTGACCTCCCTGCGGCCTTTGATACTGTTGACTACCCGCTCCTTTTCAATAAACTCTGTTCCCTTGGCCTCCAAGATTCTGCTTTATCATGGTTCTCCTCCTACCTATCACAGCCATTGGCTGGTGGTGAAATTTTAGGATGGGGGGAAGCCAGAATCCAACCTTCTTTTTTGACCCTTATATCAGGGTCACCATGAGAGTCCCCCATGCATCACAGCCCCTTATATCAGGGAGGACCCTGATATATATATATATATATATATATATATATATATGGTGCTATATAAATGCTGTATAATAATAATATTTTGGGAAAGACTTAAGTCACTGGGTGGGTAGGACCTGATGGCGAACTGAGAGAATAGTTCTCCATCAGGTCTTCTTTACTTATGATTGACAGTGGATGGCAGTGGACAGATCAGAAAGCTGCTATTGGACTGAATAGTGGCTATGCCCACTACCATGCGCTGTCAATCAACAGCAAGGCGGACCTGATGGAAACTCTTATAAGACTCCACCCAACGTACTACTCCTCAGCCATACACATGTCTGTGTTCTTTGCACAGAGGTGAGGAGAGAGGGAGCACACTAAGGAAGTAGTGTCGAGTATGACCTTAGTGTCAGAATTCGATAAATGAATGTGTCCATCTCTGAGAGATGCATAAATTAGGTGCTGAGTTACTAACTGCTAAAACCAATGGCCATTACTCCATAATACTACTACTTGACCTCCCTGCGGCCTTTGATACTGTTGACTACCCGCTCCTTTTCAATAAACTCTGTTCCCATGGCCTCCAAGATTCTGCTTTATCATGGTTCTCCTCCTACCTATCACAGCCATTGGCTGGTGGTGAAATTTTAGGATGGGGGGAAGCCAGAATCCAACCTTCTTTTTTGACCCTTATATCAGGGTCACCATGAGAGTCCCCCATGCATCACAGCCCCTTATATCAGGGAGGACCCTGATATATATATATATATATATATATATATATATATGGTGCTATATAAATGCTGTATAATAATAATATTTTGGGAAAGACTTAAGTCACTGGGTGGGTAGGACCTGATGGCGAACTGAGAGAATAGTTCTCCATCAGGTCTTCTTTACTTATGATTGACAGTGGATGGCAGTGGACAGATCAGAAAGCTGCTATTGGACTGAATAGTGGCTATGCCCACTACCATGCGCTGTCAATCAACAGCAAGGCGGACCTGATGGAAACTCTTATAAGACTCCACCCAACGTACTACTCCTCAGCCATACACATGTCTGTGTTCTTTGCACAGAGGTGAGGAGAGAGGGAGCACACTAAGGAAGTAGTGTCGAGTATGACCTTAGTGTCAGAATTCGATAAAT